>JAESVK010059626.1:0-28262 GCA_017140935.1 Hamamelis virginiana | reverse complement strand
AAACTTAATATACCCTTTAGGATTGGTTTTAGGGCATACTTCTAACAGAAATGTCAAACCAGAATGTCTTTACCAATGAAGGGTTTAAAAATTAGAAGAGGGTTAATGATGGTAAAAAATGTCCATTTTTGGTACATGAAGGAGGTCCCACATCTTCACATAATAATGCTATGCAATCTATGGATCGTTTAATGAATGTTACTCGACACATTGACAAATTACTGAATACACAAACAGCTGAAGAAATTCAAAAGAATAGGTTACAACTTAAAACAACCATTATAAGCCTTCGTTGGCTTTTTTTTCAAGCATGTGCTTTAAGAGGGCATGATAAAACTGTGGAGTCAAAAAATCGTGGAAATTTGATTGAATTGTTGAAGTTAATGGGGGAGCTTGATCCAGATATTAATAAAGTTATTCTTGAAAATGCTCCACAAAATGCAAAGTATACCTCACCAATGATTTAAAAGGAGTTATTGCATATTTTTGCTAATAGGGTGAGAAATAGAATTCGTGACGAGATTGGGGATGCCAAATTTTCTATTATAGTGGATGAAGCCAAAGACAAATCTAGTAAAGAGCAAATGGTCATTATTTTGAGATTTGTTGATGTTGATGGCATTTTGAGAGAGCATTTTTTTTGAGATTGTGCATGTTTTAGACACCACTGCAGCAACTCTTAAACAAGAGTATCCAATGTCCTCTCTCGTTTCAATTTACAAATTTAGAACATGCAGGTCAAGGATATGGTGGTGCAAGAAACATGGTGGTGCATGGAATGGATTACAAGCTTTATTTCTTAAAGATTGTCCATATGCATATTATAT
The DNA here is from genome assembly GCA_017140935.1 of Hamamelis virginiana. Lineage (NCBI taxonomy): Eukaryota > Viridiplantae > Streptophyta > Magnoliopsida > Saxifragales > Hamamelidaceae > Hamamelis > Hamamelis virginiana. Next base: position 27,435 of record JAESVK010059626.1, on the reverse strand, counting down.
TCATTGTTTTGCCCATTGATTGCAACTAGAATTAGTTAAGGTTGCTCAAGAGGAGTATATTATTTGGCACTTCTTTTCAAAGTTGACTTGTATTGTCAATATTGTGAGTGCTTCCTCCATACGACTTGATGAGTTACAATATGCTTAAGCTATTGAAAATGATCAAATGGTAGCTACTGGTGAATGCTTGATTGGTAGAGGGGCTAACCAGATTGGCACTTTGCGTCGAGCTGCAGCTACTTGTAGACATCCATTTACCATGAGTATGGTCATTAATGGTTGCCTGTGATTTGAGGTGAAATAGGGTGTTAAAACCCTAAGTTGCTAATTTTACCATTGTGAGCAGTTAATTAGAGGTCATTATTGCATGTAGGTTTTTAGGTCAGATTGAGTTGGTTCCTTTTGTATTTAGTTTTTAGAGAGTCTAGGAATGTCCCTGTTAAATTTCATGGTATTCTGAGTCAGGCTTGATAGAAAATAAGGCCTTTTGTAACTTGAAGGGCAGTACTGTCCTTTGGATCACAAAAGCTCTGAATGACTGTCGATCTTGTCCCGGATAGTCTCGAGTCTTTGGCATGGATATTTAGGGTGTATTTGGTAGCTAAGTTTGTCAGTGGCAAGGTTCATAGAGCCTCTGGGCTCATATTTGGCTTTTAAGGCCCAAAGGGTTTCCTTAAGCTCAGATTAGGGTTTTCGACTGAGAATGACCAGGATTCGATCTTTTTTATCAAATGGAAGCCTTCAAAAGCATTAAAACACTTTCTTAAATGTTTTCAAGACTTTTTTCGAGAAGTATAAACAATTTCGAGAACAATCGGTTAGCAAATTTCAAAACCCTAATTTGGGCTCGATAAGCCCTAAACAACTAATCGGTTGACTTTTTCCTAAAAATTTGACTTTGGTCAATGCATTTGCACTTCAAATACTTCTTAAAACATGGAGAATCGAATCACGATCATTTTGGCGCTTGAATCGTCAAATTTGGACTTAAAATGGGCCCAAAAAGCCAAAAAAAAAATTTCCGAAATCGGATCGAAACATGCTGAGATAGGCCCACATAGGGTAAATTAGGCTTGGGGGCTCGATGACCATCCCCCTAGGGATGGCCAACCATCCTAGGGTGGATGTTCACCCGAGCCTCTTGCCCAATGTTGCTAATTTTCAACCTTTTTGAGTGTTTTACCTGCTTGGGACTATCTAGCTCGGCCTTGAGGACTTAGGCACGAATTTGGAGACCTTAGAAGACTTAATTGAGACCCTTGGATCATTCCTAAGAGTTTCAATGTGATCCATATTCTGCAGGTATGGGCTCATGAGTATCTCAACCTGAATAGCCTCATACTGATTGCTAACGACTTTTCTTGGCCAACCCTTGCTCGTTATGCCCCAGATAGGCGGGTGAATGCCATCGCCCATAGGCATGATTATGCTTATAGTCGCGCCTTTCTTGCAAGGTTGCGATCTAATAAGGTAATCATCTTCATTTCTGCTTTCCTTTCTCAATGCTCAAGCTTTCTCTAATATACCTTGTCTTCAGGTGAGGTGGAGTCCTTGGCGCCACTGGAGAGGTACCATGCATGCTCAACTCAATTCTGTAGTTGAGATGTCGCATAAGAAGATTCTATTTGAGGGGCCTTCTGGCAGGTATTGGTACCTTGGAGAAAGAGTGCGTGCTTAACTTTGTGGGGCTTATTCAGCTGCTTGTGTGCCTCATGCACCTCTTCCCTCTATGAGGCATGCTGATAGATTGACAGACCATGCCTTAGCAGACGCTATGGCTGGTGTATTTGCGGATGCTTTCCATCGTCCGCATAAGGATTATCATACATTCTGTCAGCATTATCTGATGCGTCCATTAGTATCGGGATTTCCACCTAATGAGGTATCAAACTTTCTCTTGATTACTTTACCCCTTTTCTCATACATTATTCTTTATATCTCTTTCTTTGGCAGGGTCGTCAAACCCGAGGGCATGCTTCCCATCCTGCAGCTACTACAACTCCTACTGAGGGCGAGTCTTTATCCTCTGCTCCTTCTTTGCCACCTGTTCCTTGGCAGGTGCAAGTCATTGAGGATGGAAGCTTTATTCAAAGACAAATCACTCGAGTGCCTTATAATGAATACCTACATATTGATCCTTCTTATACTTCGGTAATCACCACACTTTTACCCTTCGTTATATATAGCTATCACTCTCCTAACATTTTGAATCTTTCGACCTTTCAGGTGCCCGCATCATATACTAAGGAGTGGTTGGCATATAGTGCATCGTTGACTAAAGAACTTCAAATGATGAATCTTGATGCACATAATGCGAACATAGCTGCACAGGTAACTCTCTCTCTCTCTACTCTTTCAATCACTAATGATTTCATTATTGACCAATCTCACCTAAGCTTTGGGTTTGCAGGCTTCGAGCCAACCTTCACAGGATTGTCATCTATCGAGAGGGGATCACGAGGCATCGGGTTCACGGGGAACGAGGAAATCATCCCGGCGGAGATGATTTTATACTATTAGGCCTATAAGAGGCCTTCTTAGGGTTTTCTATATAACTTTTCTCTATGTATGCACTAATAACCCTGATTTGGCATGTAATTATATCCTAATGAGAATAAAAATATGTTTTAAATGCTTCTTTGGTTCAATTTTAACTCGAAAATAGGTCAAAACTGACGAAAATTGAGCGAAAAGTCAAACCGGGCGTCAAAAGGTCTCGAAAAATTCAAAATTAGGCAAAATTTGGGATCAGGGATGGATAACCATCCCTCCATGGACGGTTGGCCATCCCTAGTGGGATGGTCATCGACCCTATTCTCTAATTTTTGAATATTTTGACGATTTTTGACTTCTTGAGTGTCCTACTTCGCTTCTAACTCGATTTCTTTGCCAAAAAGCTATAAAAACACACCTCTATGCTCACTTTCATTACACTAAACACAATGGAAGCTCTCAAGTTGATCATCAACCTATTCGGGGCAAAAATGAGGGCAGAAGACAATAAGGTGTTTGCACGATTCGGCTTGACTTCATGGTTCTCTCTCTGTCATGTGAAGCTTGAAGACAAGCTTCTCAACTCTGTGATCCATTTCTGGGACTCTGATTTTCATGTATTTCGCTTCAACTGTGAAGAGGTATGTCCTTTATTTGAAGAGTTTTGTGCTTTGATGAATATTTCTGCTAGTGGCCCTTTCATCTTTCCTACCATTCGTCGAGTTTATTTTCAAACCTTTTCTTCTCTCTTTGAACTCTCGCCTAGGGAAGCTTCTTCATTCATCCATGAAAACTCCATTGATCTTTTTGAACTAGCTTCATTTTTCTTGAGGGAAGGGGGAAAGTCACTGGCTCTTCATAGGCTTACCCAGTATGCACTTGCCTTATGCATAGTGGGTTGTTTTCTTGTTTCGAACGGAATCACTTTCATACCGATTGAAACATGTGAACTTATTCTGCCATTGTCGAAGTCTCATAATATTATCCCCCTGGTGCTAGCTGAAACTCTAAACGGGGTTGACCACTTTCACTCCAATTCTGCTTCTTGCATTAGGGGTAGCCCCATTCTCCTTTAGATGTTGTTGGTTAAGAGACTCAAGTTGATCACTCCTTGTGATGGGCCAAAACACTTGTCCCATAATTATTGTTCGCGTAAGCTTTTATTTCTGGAGCGTCGCTCAATTCAGGACATGATCATCTTTTTCTCTTCTCTGACTTGGAGAGATATTCAGTGGCATGTGGCTATATGGGACTGTGGTGAAGAGTATGTACAGCACACTTCGGGATGTTGTCAGGTGAAGCTTATGGGCCAAAAGCATACATCGTTTTGCTGGGCTTCTTGTGTACTTCGCCAGATGGGTCGTGCTCAAATCAATCTCCCTATCAAAGGACATGTTCATGGGATAGAGGCGGCTACTCCTTCTTTGGTACCTTGGGCTATGAAGAAATGGGCTTCAGGCTTATGTTTGAGTCAGGTAGGGGATTGCAATGGGCTTTTTAGGCTTGATGGGGAGTATCGGGCTTGGCTTAAATAAGACTTGGGTTCAAAGGTGCAGGCTATGAAGGATAAGGTTCGAAGCCTCGTTTATGATTCTCGAATTATAGCTCAGTCGGCAGGTTCGTCACTTCCACCAGATGCGTCTCGAGTTAGGATAACTAAGAGAAATAGGGGAAATGAGAATGAAGCCCAAGCCCGCAAAGCGAGAAGGACTTAGAGTAAATTAGGGATTTTTTTATTTTTTCTTTTTCTAAGCAATGTAAGATTTGAAGAGAATAGGAAATATGGATATACATGGCATGTAATAAATCTTTCAAAAGGTTTCTACCCTTTATGGATGAATAAATATCAATTTTATTTAAATCTCAACAAATATCCCTTAATAATTACAAATGAACCAAACTCTTGATGTTTTTTCAAGAAATATACCGTATCCAAGGTGACTTTATGGGTTGCCTACGTATCCCCATCCTTGATGCATTCTCTTGTCATTTTTCCTTAACTCTTGGTGATATTTGGGGAATCAGGTATTCGTAGTTCATGAATCAAATTGAAGAAGTCCACTTCTTTTTTATTATTATTTTTTTTTACTTGCTCTAACTTTTGCCTAAACAGCCTTTTCAGGTTTTCTACTTAGCGAGCTTGATTTTTTTTTATTTTTTATTTGAATACCCTAACTTTTGCATAGGCAGCCCTTTCGGGTTTTCTACCTAGCGGGCTTTTTTTTTTATTATTATTATTATTTTCATATGTGGTACTTCTTTAATTGATCCAAATTGGTAGGTTGAGAGAATTCATTCACGTCAATGTCTGCATTCTTCACGGCTCTGCCTGACAGTATTTCTCTGATGATGTAAGGGCCTACCCATGTGGGCTAGAATTTTCCTCGCGGGTCGTGGATCGGTGCTCGGATTTCCTTTAGTACTAAATCCCTTTTCTTCAAACCTCTGTGCTTCACTTTCTTGCCAAACGCCTTAGTTTTTCTTCTTTGATATCCTTGAATGTGGTAAAGTGCCCTCAATCGCCTTTCAACCAATAGAGCTAACTCTTCATACCGGCTTTTAACCCATTCTACCTCCGCCAGTTGACTCTCCATGGCAATCCTTAATGATGGGACTTCTAACTCTATAGGCAATACTGCTTCCATTCCATTTATGAGTGAAAAAGGTGTAGCCCCGGTTGATGATCTAATGGAAGTGCGATATCCCCACAGTGCTAATGGTAATTTCTCATGCCAGTCATTGTAAGTCTCGGTGGTCTTTTTCAAGATCGACTTAAGATTCTTATTCGCTGCCTCAACAGCTCCATTTGTTTGTGGTCTATAGGGAGACGAGCGGTGATGCTTGATACTATACTTTTGTAAGAGCGCTTCGGTTTTTTTTCGGAAATGCTGTCCATTGTCAGAAATGAACTCGTGGGGCACTCCATACCGGTAGATGATATTATTCTGTATGAATCTCGCTACTTGCTTGGCATTCAATGTCTTGTAGGATGCAGCTTCTACCCACTTGGTGAAATAATCTATGGCGACCAGGATGTACTCGTGTCCATTTGATGCTGCAGGGGTTACCTTGCCAATGATGTCAATGCCCCATGTTGCAAATGGCCATGGCGAAGACATGGTAGTGAGTGGCATCGAGGGTTGATGTTTTTCACTTGCAAACACTTGACATTTATGACATTTCTTGACATGTAGGTGGTTATCCCTTTCCATAGTTGACCAATAATACCCTAGTCTCACGATCTTCTTAGCTAGCATGTATCCATTCATATGCGGAGCCCCAGCCCCTTCAAGCACTTCCAACACTATTCTTTCAGCTTCTTGTTCCTTGACGCACAACAGATGCACTACATCGTATGATCTCCGGTACAGCTTTCCCCCACACAGAATATACTAGCTAGCTAACCTCCTTATGGTCTTTCTGTTTACAAATGACGCATCTTTCAGATACTCTCCTTTTTCTACAAACTGTTGGATGTCATAGTACCACGGCTTTCCATCATTCGGCTCTCCTTTTTTGGATAACACAACAGTAGGCCGGTTCTTCTCGGGACTCGATAATGAGAGGAGTTACACCTTCATCTTTAAAGATATCTACCATGGATGCTAGAGTGGCTAAGGCATCCGCAAACTTATTCTTTAACCTAGACAGATAAAAGAAGTCGATTCAACGGAATTATTTTACCAAGGTCTCTAAGTATTCATGGTAGGGTAACAACTTCTTATCCCGAGTCTTCCATTCTCCTCTAGTCTGACATATAATCAAAGCGGAATCCCCATATACTTCCAATTCTTCCACACCCAACTCCAAGGCAGCTTCCAATGCTAGGATACAGGCTTCATATTCGGCTATATTATTAGTAGCATCGAAGGATAACCTGACAGATAATGGTATCAAGTTATTCTCTGGTGTGACTAACAACACACCTATTCCACATCCTCTCTTATTATGAGCCCCATCAAAGAAAACTTTCTAAGGCTCCTTACTTACTTCTAGAATCTCTTCGTCGGGAAAATGGTACTTAGACGATTTTTCTATTGACGATGGATGTTCTGCTAGAAACTCTGCCACCGCTCTCCCTTTCACTGATTTCTGCACCACATATTGAATGTCGAACTCTGATAATAGTAATAACCAACGGGCTGTCCTATAGGATAACACTGGCTTCTCCAATAAATACTTCAGGGGGTCCATGCAACTAATGAGTTGCACTTGAAAAGACAGCATGTAATGGCAGAGCTTTTGGGTAACCCACACCAATGCCACACATGTCTTCTCTAATGCGTCGTATTTAACCTCATAGTTACTGAGCTAACATATCTCCTATTGCAGTTTCAGTGAGTGATAGATAAAGTAGCAAAGGCTCACCTGGCCGCGGGGGAACTAATATTGGTGGGTTGCTCAAATATCTTTTGATGGTTTCAAAGGCTTCTGGGCACGCGTCATTCCACTTCGTGGGCACATCCTTCTTAAGAAGCTTGAAGATGGGCTCACAAATCATGGTCAACTGTACTATAAATCGACTGATAAACTAAACTTTGCCTAAGAATCCTCGAATCTCTTTTTCTGTCTTTGGCGGCTGCATCTCCGTGATGGCTTTAATCTTTCCCGGGTCGACTTCTATTCCTTTCTGAGTGATCATAAATCCCAACAACTTCCCCGCGGTTACTCCAAAGGCGCACTTTTGGGGATTCAATCTTAGGTTATATTGCTTAATTCTTTGATGGAACTTACATAGAGCTTCAAAATGGCCTTCTCGATCCTTAGACTTCACGATCATATCATCCACATACACCTCCACTTCCTAATGAATCATATCATGTAATAAGGTGGTTGCCATTCTCTGATAGGTAGAACCAGCGTTCTTTAGGCCAAAGGGCATAACACGATAACAGAAGGTCCCATTATGCATATGATTAACGCAAAGGCTTCGCAATCGTTTATGATCAGTGATGATCTAAACTACAAGAATAAATCATTGAAAATATATTACGCTTGTGTTCATATAGTAAACTCATCCAAATAAGGCATAACCTGTCAAGCGAAGCATGCACAGGTTATCCTAGTTAAGTATGAACAAACTAATGAATACAAACGTATTCAATCAATACCATTGCACAACTAATATGAATATAATCACAGAAAACATTCATATTAAAAGATAAAAGATTCATTAAGGAGAGGATTGCATAGAATGGCAATCTCTCAAAGTTGTACAATTATCATAAACCTATTACATTCCCCTTATTCTCTTGAAAATCATATACATTCCTTGTTGTTATCCATCCTTGAACCTAAAGGCATTTTTGAGCAACAAAAGACCTATTTGATTCCATGAATTGCTTATGTTTAGCTTTTGTTGCAATTTTACTATCTCTTGTGTTTATGTATGTTGTAGTACACTTTCTCTTTTTTCATTTGTGTTTATGCATCTCTTGTCATATAACTCTCATATGTAACCCATCCATTTGAGTAGCATTTTCTCATTCACAATATTATCTACGATCAATCTCTTATTTTTGTGAATGATTTTTGTTCAAAGTGTTACTTCGTTGTGTTTCTTTTTGTTCCTATCTCGTTAGCTCAAGCTTGGGGCATTCAATGGTTTGGGATGTATTTGAATGATTCTTTTCACGAACACAAGGACTTTATTTATGCAAATCTAGTTCAAACCATTGCATAACTCATGAGAAAATAGATTTCTATGCATACCTATTTTGTTGAAATTTGTTCTTAACCATTGTGAATAAGGGGAATGTACTCTTCATGTTTGTGGGTGTCATTTCTGCAAACCCTCACGAGACTACAACTCGTCCACTAGGGGGAACCTAGGGGTTTAAAGGCTTGTTGCATACGCTAAATGCAATTGCGTTTTCCTGCGAAAATGGATTAGCTAGGTTTGTTTATTTTGTTTAGCTTTTGCTTTTATGCTAGTTCTTGCTAGGGACTAGCAAGGTTCAAGTTGGAGGGGGTGATTGCACCATAATATTGCATACTTTTATTGCATTATTCCCATTATTTTGTACATACTTGAGCCATTTATCTTGTAAATAGGTGCGTTTGACTCTTTTGTTGTTTTTGAGCCTTTGTAGGTTGAATGCGCTTAAATGGATGCTTTTTGGCATGCAAAGTGGGACCTTGGAAGTCTTCAAAGATTGAATCATACAATGAGACCACCATGGTTGGAAAGTAGACTTCTCAAGCTTCGCGTGCATATAAAGAACGTCAAAATCCGACTCCGGACGAGAAAGTTATGAGCATTTGAAGTCGGGACAACTTTTTAGGCAATTTCTGCATTTGAGTACCGATGAGTACCGATGAAGTACCGGTACTGAAGTTGCATATTTTGGCAGCAGAGGTTGAGTACCGGTACTGAAATTTGAGTACCGGTACTGAACCCCGATTTTGCAGCAGTTTTGTGTATTTTGAGTTTTAAGCAAGGTTACTTTGGTCTTTTCATCCCTCATTCTTTGTAACCCTAGAGGGGGGTATAAAAGGCACATTTTGCAGCTGGAATGAGGACACTCCCACTTAGTTTTAGGGAACTCTCTTAGTTTTCTAGGGTTTTTAGTTAGTTTAGGTTACTTTACTCTCTTAGTTTTAGGAGTAGTGTAGTTTTTAGCTAGTTCTTGTTACATTTCTTGTTTGTAAGTTTGATTTAGTTTGTTTTACTTTTGTATTTGTGTTGTAAGGCTACAATTTCAATTGGTAATCAATAGTTCTTGCATTTATTGTTGTTGTTCTTGCATTTACTCCTTGTTTTCTAGCTTTAATGGAGTTCTAAGCCTCCAAGGTAGGGTTTGAAGGTGGAAACCCATCACCAACAAAGGTAACAACACTCTCTCATCTTTTTGTGCTTTAATGGAAGTTGAATGATGATAAATACTCACTATCTCTTCTAAATACTTGGTTTGGCATCTTCTTGACTACTTGTAGACAAGCTATGCTTGGCACATGTAGTGCTTGAACCTTATATGCACTCTAGGTGTTTGATAAAATGTCTAAGTGAGCATTTACTATCATTCTCCTATCTTTCTTTGTTGTGAATGCTTTTAAAGTTAAATCCTCCATCAAAGACCATTCTTCAATGGATCCAAGATGAGAATTTCTAATGAGAGAAGCTTGTTGCTTGGTTGTGGATGAGTGGAAACCCTAGAATCCTACCATTTACTTTTATTGCTTTAATTTAGTTAATTCTCTACAATCACCACTCAACAATCACAACCCCCATGATTTTACACTTTCTTTTACATTCATTGGTTATCAATACCTAAGGATCATTTAGACTAGTTCCACTCCCTGTGGAGATGACCTGAGGACTCCCTCAGTATTTATTATGCTTGGCGATATTTAAATTCCTACGCTTGGGACGTAATTGAGCACACCCAAAATTAACAAGCACTAGACATAGAGCCCATCTTCTGGCAATTATCACAGGACCTACAGAAGTCCATAGCATCTCGAAACAGGGTAGGCCAATAAAAACCACATTGAAGAACTTTAGCAGCTGTTTTCTTGCCACTAAAGTGTCCACCACAAGCCAGAGTGTGGCAGAACTTCAAAATCTCATGCACCTCATTCTGAGGGATGCATCGGCGGATCACTTGGTCCGTACAGTACCTAAACAGAATAGGATCCTCCCAAAAATAATTTCTAATTTGTGAAAAGAATCGATCCCTGTCCTGTTTGGCCCAAGTAGAAGGTATAAGCCCTGTAGCTAAATAGTTAACAATGTGAACGAACCAGGGCAAAGATACCTGAGAGACTGCGAATAACTGCTCGTCGGGAAAAGAATCCCGAATTGGAAAGGTATCACTATCCTTATCAGCTAGAATCCTAGACAGGTAATCAGCAACTACATTCTCCGACCCTTTCTTATCCTGAATTTCAAAATCGAATTCGTGCAAGAGAAGAATCCATCTAATCAACCTAGGCTTGGTCTCTTTTTTGGACAAAAGGTATCGCAAAGCAGCATGATCAGAGAAAACAATGACTTTAGACCCTAACAGATAAGAACAGAATTTATCTAAGGCATAGACAACAGCTAGTAACTCTTTTTCAGTGGTGGTGTAATTCATTTGAGCATCATCAAGAGTTTTACTAGCATAATATATAACTCGAGGAAATTTGTCTATCCTTTGACCCAACACAGCCCCTATAGCGTAGTCAGACGCATCACACATAATCTCAAATGGATAGGACCAATTCGGGGGCTGCATGATAGGAGCAGTGCTCAAGAGAGTGCGCAGTGTGGTAAAGGCTTTCAGACAAGCCTCATCAAAGACAAAGGGAACATCCTTGGCAAGAAGATTGCACAAGGGCCTAGAGATTTTACTGAAGTCTTTGATAAATCGCCGACAAAAACCGGCATGTCCAAGGAAGGACCTAATATGCTTGACAGTGGTAGGGGGTGGCAATTTAGTAATCAAATCGACTTTTGCACGATCAACCTCAATACCACGACTAGACACCACGTGTCCTAAGACAATACCTTCACGAACCATAAAATGGCTCTTTTTCCAAGTCAGGACCAAATTGGTTTCACAGCAACGCTTTAAAACCTTGGAAAGATTAGAGAGGCATGAATCAAAAGATGAACCAAAAACTGAAAAATCATCCATAAAAACCTCTAGAAAATCTTCAATCATGTCAAAGAAAATGGCCGTCATGCATCTTTGGAATGTACTAGGAGCATTACATAGGCCGAATGACATGCGCCTATAGGCAAAAGTGCCAAAAGGGAAAGTAAAGGTGGTCTTTTCTTGGTCCTCGGGGTATACTGCAATTTGGTTATATCCAGAATAACCATCTAAAAAGCAATAAAAGCTCTGCCCCGCAATTTTTTCTAGGATTTGGTCAATGAATGGAAGTGGAAAGTGATCCTTCCTAGTCCTAGAATTAAGCTTCCTATAGTCGATGCATACTCGCCACCCAGTGGTAGCTCGAGTAGGGACTAAAACACCCTCATCATTTGCAACTACAGTGATACCGGACTTTTTAGGCACAACTTGGGTAGGAGCTACCCAAGCACTGTCAGAAATTGGGTAGATGATACCCGCATCCAACAACTTCACGAATTCCTTCATAACCACTTCCTTCATGTTAGGATTGAGCTTTCGCTGCATTTCCCGTGAAGGCATAGCTCCCTCCTCAAGATGGATTCGGTGCATGCAAATAGACGGATCTATACCCTTAAGATCAGCAACCGACCATCCTATGACTTGTTTATTCTCATCTAGAACTTTCATGAGCTTACACTCCTGCTCCATGCTCAAATCAGAAGCAATGATAACCGGAAGAGAGTCATTATCACCTAGAAACTTATACTTAAGATTAGCCGGTAAAGGCTTCAACTCAAGTTTCGGGGCAACCTCTAGAGATGTAGGCATGGAGGTACTAGATACTTGAGGCAAGGCCTCGACTTTAGGCTTCCAAGGTAGGTTGCCTAATGCAGGAGTTGACTCGAGAATCTGATTCACCTCTAGAATAGACTGGTCAATATCAAAATCTTCATAATTAAAATGTGCCAGACATGACTCTAAAGGATCCTGGAACAGAATAAAAGGCAAAGCCTCCTCGACTGCATGGTCAATGATGTCTACAAACGAGCACTCCTCAAAGTGATGAGGGTGTGTTACAGCATGGTACACTTGAAGCTTAGCCTTCATATTACCAAATGAAACTTCCATAATACCCGACCGACAATGTAGGACTGCATTTGCAGTCACAAGAAGAGGTCTACCGATGATGACAGGAATTTGAGGTCTAGTGGTATTTACAGGCTCCATATCTAGAACAATAAAATCGGCCGGAAAGACAAATGACTCGATCTTAACTAACACATCCTGTAATACACCCCTAGGAACCTTGGTCGACCTATCGGCAAACTGTAACACAGTGGGTGTAGGTTTGAGCTCACCGCCATCTTCTCATACATAGAGTATGGAAGAATATTCACACTGGCCCCATAATCAATCAAGGCCAGGTCTACATAGTGACTCCCTAAGAAGCATGGAATAGTTGGAGTACCCGGGTCTTTACGTTTGACAGGGACGTGGTACTTAACCACAGCACTTGCCACATCCGAGAGGACCGCTGATTTAGCGAAATGCACACGCTCCTTGCGCTGCTGAGTACATAGGTCCTTCAAGAATTTAGCATATGAAGGGATCTGCTTAATGGCATTTAAGAGTGGAAGATTAATGTGCACTTGCTTAAAAACTTCAAGCATTTCACTCAAAGATGCTCCCTTCTTATTTCCTCTTACAGGCGCAACTAACGCCGATGGGAATGGAGCCTTTAGCACATAGAATGCCAATGGGTCATCAGAATTTGAGGGAAAGTTATCCCTCTTAGGCTCATTCACTACCCTCTTCCCTTTCTCATTCTCACTCTTCTTTTTCTCACTCACTTCCCCAACCTTAGGAACTCTAGACACATTCCCATCCTCATTAACTCTCTCCTCAATCTTATTATCAACAACTCTTCCACTTCTCAAAGTAATGACCGCTTTTACATCCTCATGATAGTGAGAGTCCTGTGAAGATGAACTCTCAGCTAAGTGCGCTCCTTTAGGGTTATTGATGGGTTAACTCGGAAGTCTTCCCTCCTCTCGACGGCTCAGGGTGGCCGCGATTTGCCCAACTTGAGTCTCTAACTTAGCAATGGATTGTGAATGAGAACTCAGGAGTTGACTATTAGCTTCTATGTTTTTAAGAGCTTTAAGAACTTGCTCTTCGAAACCACTGCTCCTTTGGCTTTGAGGTGTTTGTGATGGGTTGACACTTTGGTTTTGAGACTGGGACTGAAGGTGAGGTGGTCTATAAGGTGGTGCAGCATTAGAATTTCCCCCTTGAAAGTTGGACCTAGGGGCTTGCTGATAGGTATTACTCGACCCTTGGAACTGGTTTCCTGTCCCTTGGGAAGGTTGAGACCACCGCAAGTTAGGGTGACTCTTCCATCCCGGATTATAATTATTCGAATAAGGATCATTCCTTGGGTTAGAGAACCCTTGGGCTGCATGGACCTGTTTCTGGACAAACTCGGGATATTAGGGAGCCATAGGACACGACAGAGTGTCATGACTATTATCTGCACAGATTTCACACACCGCACTCACTGGAGTAACAGATGAAGGAAAAGTCCAAGGTGGTTGACCTTGAGCAGCAAGCAGTTGATCCATTTTCACAGACAATGCCGCCATTTGTTGGTTTATCACTGTGGAACTCTCTACCTCATAAACACCCTTCCTAGAATTAGAGGTTGAAGAAGAACCTCTATCATTTTGATTCATCGAAGCCATAATGACAGAATCCTCACTGAGAATTTCGAATAAATCCCATGCCTCCTCGGCACTCTTCCTTAAAATTGCACCTCCACTAGCAGAATTCACTAGGCTCTTATCCTTAGCACATAGACTTTTGGAAGAATGACTGGACAACTTGCCAATCAGGAATACCATGATGGGGACACAATCGAAGGAGTTCCTTCATTTTCTCCCATGACTCATAAAACGACTCACGCTCTCTCTGAACTAAAGGGGAAATAGCATACCTCATTTGAGTGGTATGACCAATAGAGTAGAACCTAGCTAGAAATAATGTCTGAAGATCAGACCAAGTGGTGACAGGCTCTGTGGTCCTAAGGGTGTTAATCCAGGTCTTGGCTTTATCTCGCAGAGAATACGAGAACAGAAGGAGTTTTATGGCATCAGCAATGAGGCCCTGAATTCTAATGGTGGAACAAATCCCTAAAAATTCAGTAAGGTGATCGTATGGATTCTCCCTATCCAACCCATAGAAGGTTGGTAACATCTGAACTGTGGCATGACGAATCTCATACTGGACGTTTTCAATATTAGGGATTTGGATGCAGGAAGGTGGAGTGAATGCACCAGGCATAAAGTGATCTCTAATCATCCTAGGTGCTGGCTGGACTTGCTGTGGAACTACAACAGGTCGAGGTGGGTCTTGGCCTTGGTTTTCCATTGGATTGACAAATTCTAACCCTAGATCGGGTCGACTTGCTCGAAGAGACCGTAAGGTACTTTCTAACTCTAGGTCAAGCGGTTATCGGTCACAGGACACAGACCTTCTACCGTGCATGCAAATAACCCCCCAGATGAATGGAATGCAATGAGTGAATTTAAAATATTATGAAAATAGACTTAAGATGAGAAGATACTCCCCTCGGTCCCGATTGCTAATCTTTACACGGTCCTATCCAAAACTTTGACACCTGAGCAAAATTTTTATTTATTTTTAACAATTTTGGCTTTGGTCTTAGCGCGCAAAATCTTCAGCGGACCTGTAAGTCAACAACCTGAATCGAGAAGAAGGGAAGATCAGTAGAAACAGGAAAATAAAATCCTAAGCTACAACTAAAACAAGATTCATTGTAAATTCTATAATTGTGCAATAGTCCCCGGCAACGATGCCAAAATTTGATAGGCCCAAACAAGGGAGGTTATTTCCTTGTTCGTGATCAAGATTTAAATTTATAAAGTACTCGTGCTTAAAACCTCAATTCGTTAGAAAAATAATTAGCGCACGGATGTCGAACACAGGGACTAATGGCTGAGTTATGAGAAGTTGTTCTGAATCTGATTTTAGTTACCAAAAGATTTCTTGATTTTGAAGAGTTGGTTGTTTGTTTAAACTAAAGAGCATGAAAATATGATTAAATCAAATTAAAGGAAAACCTCGGGTTTCGAATCCACTTTAGTTAGGGAATTATTATGCATATGATTAACGCAAAGGCTTCGCAATCGTTTATGATCAGTGATGATCTAAACTACAAGAATAAATCATCGAAAATATATTACGCTTGTGTTCATATAGTAAACTCATCCAAATAAGGCATAACCTGTCAAGCGAAGCATGCACAGGTTATCCTAGTTAAGTATGAACAAACTAATGAATACAAACGTATTCAATCAATACCATTGCACAACCAAGATGAATATAATCACAGAAAACATTCATATTAAAAGATAAAAGATTCATTAAGGAGCGGATTGCATAGAATGGCAATCTCTCAAAGTTGTACAATTATCATAAACCTATTACAAAACCTTAAACCTTAATCAAAACATAATCAAACCACTAACCAAGCTTCATCTACACCCAAGGAGAAGAGTTTAACCGCTCATGATCGGGGCTGAATCACCGGAGGTCTTCGTTCCTTCCATGCGCAGCCAAAATCCAAGTTGAATGGTATGAGAGAGATAATAGAGGGATGAAAGAGAGAGATGAAGTATATGAGAGGCTAGGTTAGGTCTGGATATCTCCAAGAAGTCTGAAAAGTTCCTTTAAATACTAACTAACAAACCTACTAAAATTGAACTCTCCAAAAACAACTTAAAAAATAGTTAAAATTCGCGTGCACGGCTCCCGATGACCCCCTATCAATAGGCAAGGGATAGCCTATCGATAGGAAACAAAAATTGGAAAACATCTGCCCTGTCTATCGATAGGCTGACTGTCTGGCTATCGATAGACAAGCCCTATTGATAGGCCATCGATAGGCCAGCTATCGATCAACTCCAAAATGCCCCATTTGCTTCGTTTGTGCTTCCAGAAGGTGCCCAGGTACTTCCTTGCACCCTTTTGAGTGTTTTTCCTTCCCTTTGACTCCACTTGTAGCTTCATTCGGGAACGTTTGCAGAGAACCCACCTCAAAAGTGCTCGAATTACTGCTTTTATGAAGAATTCCTACAAAACACGGGAAAAACAATAAGTTCATGGTTTATGACTATTAAATAACAAAGTTTAAGTAAAATCTGGTAATAATAAGTCGACAAGACTCAATAAGTGCATTGATTGCAGAGCAATCAGTCCCCCATTGAGTGATGAGGGAGGTTTTCTCCATATCTAGAGGGACCATCTTTATCTGATTATAACCCGAGAACCCGTCCATAAAGGATAACAGAGCATGACCGGTGGTGCTATCTACCAGGATATCTATGTGTGGAAACGGGAAATCATCTTTAGGACACGCCTTATTCAAATCCCGGAAGTCTACGTACGTTATAACATTCCCATCGTTCTTAGGCACCGGCACAATGTTAGTTAACCACTCGGGATATTCCACTACTTGGAGAAATCCAGCGTTCATCTGCTTCACTACTTCATCCTTGATTTTCAGTGCCCACTCCGGCTTCATTCTCCTCAACTTCTGCTTTACTGGCTTAACCCCCGGATTAGTAGGGATAAAGTGTTGTACTATGTCGATGTCTATTCCTGGCATATCCATGTACGACCATGCAAATACTTCTATGTTTTCTCTCAACAATCCTACCAATTTTTCTTGTTCTTATGGTGACAGAGTTGCCCCAATGTTGATTATCTTAGGCAATTCATTGGGTCCTAAATTAACTGATATTAATTCATCCACATTAGGTCGAGCATATTCCACTTCCCTTCGTTGTTCAAACTCAGGGGGAACATCCTCTATAGGATCTATGTTCATGCCATATATACCCATAAAAGAAAGGATAATCAAACTGCAAATGAGAAGAATGAAGAAAATGAATATTTTATTAATCATGAAGAAAGAAGAATAACACAAACTAAACTATCATTTGTCTCCTAACAGAGGAGGGATGATTTTATTGAAAAAGGAAAAACGAAAGTCCTATTCTACAATCCTATGGAAAGAAAGTATAGAAATCCTACAAGCTATCATATTATGGTAATGAATCTTCCACGACTGAGTCTTCAACTCGAGGCTCATACTCAAGGCTCCAGTTGGTCAATGGACTGGTGGTATCTTTAATGAGGTGGATAGGATCGGGTTCATGAACATGATCTTCGATGCAGGCGATCTCTTTGAACATAGCCCCTATGGCGACTTCATCGATATGGTCAACCCAGTCAAACTCTGTATGTTCTTCGACTGTGATGGTAGTTGGAGAGAGAGGTAATGGTGTGTTGAAGAAGATTTCAAACCCAGGAACTCTAGCTTTTTGATCTTCAAGGTAAATGGGCTCAGGGAACCCACAATAAGGGAAATCATCCCCTTCTTTGACAAAAGCCCCATTCAAAGTGGGCCGGTAAGGTTTCAGAGTGAGGTTAGGGACTCGTCCCTCTTCTTTGTCCAACTGTCTTTCTCTTCTTTTCTGTGCCATCTCTTTTTTGTCAACTTCGGTACTTTGATAGCCTAATCCAAAAGGATAAATTGCTGAGGGATATTTGATAGAATCAGGCGTGCCTTAATGACGGCAACCTAAGCCCATTCCTGGAAAGAAGCCCATATTTTTCATGATCTGACCCACTTGCATATTCCCAAATGGACTACAGTCTAGCACCATTTTCTCTTTACATCCAGATTCAACCTCTACACATTTTATGTATTCAAAGCCTGTCAATAGTACTTCTTCAATCTCCGGTTTGATCTCACAGATAGGTACGCGGGTAGGAGTGATCTCAGAATCTCCCTTCAATGTCACCACTGAGCCTTTGTAGGGGAACTTAACTTTTTAATGGAGGGAAGAAGGCACAGCCCCAATTGGATGGATCCAAGGCCTACCAAGTAAAAGATTGAAACAAGCAGGCACGTCTAGTACTTGGAAATCGACTTGGAACTATACAGGCCCAATAGCTAGAGATAAAGTGACTAGGCCAACTACTTCTCTTCGAGTGTTGTCGTCTGCTCTCACAGTTTGCCCTGATGGTTTGAATTCTGACGGTTCGATGCCCAAGGAGGTGGCGGTGATGAGAGGACACACATTCAAGGCTGACCCATTGTCTATTAATACTGTAGGAATTCTCTTGCCCATAGTATCCACCGTGACATACAAAGCTTGCAAATGATGAGGCCCTTTCTTTGGAAGGTCTGACTCTGTGAAGGATATTGACTGCCCATGCTGAACTGGACTGACCAAACTGACTAATCCCTCGGGGGAAGTATCGATGGGAATCTGAACTTAATTGAGTAGCCTGAGTACTGTCTGCCTGTGCTTTTGAGAAGCCATTAGAAGTCCCCAGATGGTGATATTGGCTTGAGTACACTTAAGTTGTTTCAGTATCTCTTCCTCTTCTTCTTGAACTTCAGTGCGTTGAGATCTTTCTAATTCTCCCAAAGGATTATCGGATTCCAAGTTGGCGGGCTTAAAATGACGACTTCTTCTAGTGACATGGTTAACATCTTCCTCATCACTGGCCCAAATATCTGCTATTTCCTCTGGTGTGTTCATCAAATCTTCCCACTCTATGATATCAATCTCATTCTCTGACCCATCATTTATGGTAGACTCGAAAGAAGTCGAACTTGATATGAAGTATTGGGTGACCCATGGTTGCCTTGGATAGATAGTTCGGTAACGGGTTTCCCCATTCATATTGGTGATCTTGGTTGTGAAACACTTCTTAAGGATACTCTGGCTAGCTTTCTCAAAACGGATGAGGTTTGGATTTTTGGGTTCAACCTGAGCCACAGGAACGTCTTCTTTAAGTGAGTCAGGGTTATCACCCCAACCAGAAGGAGCAATGGCTTCTTCAAAGGTGGGCTTCTTCATTTTGAGGTAAAGGACATAGAAGTCGAACTTTTCACTAGGTTCCCCTAATAGGCCCACTTCGGGGTCTCCGGCCTCATATCTTTTTCGCAACTCCCATTGGCTGGTCCCAGTCTTGGAGAAGGCTTTCTTGGTTCTAACCTTAGGTCTAATGGGTTCGATTTTTGCCATCTTAGCTTCACAAGAATCTTCAGGGCAGAGAACGTAGAAACTAAACCTCCCATTTCTTTCTGTTAACAAATCCACACAAGGATCTCTAGCTTCGAACCTTTTTTTGAGAGCCCACTGACTAGTACTATTCTTTGACGACTGATCTACTTTGTAAGGCTCGGGAAGCCCATTCGAATTAAAACCCAGGAATATATCTTTCTCAAACTGTCTCCATGAACGATAAAGCCCCCTTGGGCTAGTGAAAAGTTGAGGGATTTCAATCAAACCTTGATCAATGAACCCTTGTATTATATTCCGCAATGTATCACAGGATTCCATGTCATGGCTAGAAGTGGCATGGTATTGGCAGTAAAGCTTTTTGGATCTTGGTTTATACGGGGTAATGAGCCCACGGGCTTAACAGTGATGAAACATTTCAATCATGGAAGTAAGGAATGAAGGGTGAGGGCGGATAGGCTCACAGTGGACATAAGGGTCGGCATGGATAACATTGATATTTGCTGGTGGTGGGACTGCATGGGTAGGAAGTGGATTTTGGGTGACGTTGGGTTGAGGAGGTGGGGAAATGGTTTTATTGTCTATGAGGTCTCAGATTTCATGGCGGAGACGGAAGCAACGGTTGGTAGTATGGCCTTTGGATTGATGGAAATGGAAATATTCATTTTCATTGTAGTTTTTTGGTAATGGGTTGGGTATAGGTCTGGGTTCCAGAGGTTGGAGCAAGCCTCGAGCTTTTAACTTCTCGAAGACCTTTTCCAATGGCATATAAAGCTCGGTGAATTTTCTGGATGGTTTATTTCCTAAAGAAAAGGGTTGGGTAAATGGAGCAGGTTGAGATATGGCGTTGACTTCGGTAGCCTTCCCATTTATGACAGGTCGGCGGTTCTTGTAGGGTTCATCGGTTCGGAGAGCTCCATTGGCTAGAGCGTCCTCCACTTGGGTACCGGCAGCGACTAGAGCTCAGAAATTTGGGAGATATTGGAAAAACATGTGCTTGTGATAAACTGGGAGCAAATTCTTTTCTATCATGCGGATTTGTTCTTCTTTCTCGGGGCGGTTAGCCATTTTAGATGCCTTGGCTCTCCAGCAGGTGAGGAAAGCAGAGAAAGTTTCCCTTGATTCTTGTTTAGTAGTCTCCAAGTCCCTTCTAGTGACATCAACTTCTGTGTTATACCTGTAATGATTGCTGAACTCAGTGCATACATCTTCCCATGTCTTCATTCTAAACTCATCCAGTGACAAAAATCATTTCAGAGCAGATCCAGCCAGTGTCTCGTGGAATATTTGGGCTAGCAGGTCATCGTCAGCCCCTCGTGGGTGCATGGCCCTCACGTACATCTTCAGATGGTTCTTAGGACAACCCATTCCATCAAACTTCTCTAACTCGGGCATTCTGAAATTAGTGGGCATACGAGCCTTCGGGAACAGAGATAATGAAGACATGTCCACCAGATCATCAGACTTCCTAATACCTCTCAAGGCTTTTTCCAGGGCTTCCACTTTACTACTTAACAATATAGGCTCAGTGGAAAAAAAGGCTGGGGCCTTGGGCTTAGATTCTTTATCCAGATCAATAGGCTGAACAAATTCTGGACCAGACTTAGTGGGTTTAGCAACTATCTTTGGTCTAAGGAAACATTCCTCTTCATCAACATTCTCAAACAAGGGATTAGTACGGGCTCACACCTTATCCTCCTCTTCTTTCTGATGAACTAACTCTTGGACCACTTTTAAGAGTGCCTCGATCTTCTCATCAGTTGTCTTTCCATTAGTTCCAATGGCGGTACGGGTATGATCTTCGTTACTAGACATCTTTGAATCAATAGGTAGACCCTTAAACAACCGACCACTAGAATCACGACGCTAAGCCAGAATACTGGAAAAGGGAAAAGATTTGAATCAACTAAGAGATTACAGTGTGAAAAGGGATGCATAAGGACAATCTCACATGCTCACAAAAGTATAGGTCCAAAGCCTACACATCAATCTTACTCTCTCACATTCTATCTTATGAAAATGGGCCTAAGGTCTAAGTCCGAATCTTATTCTCATTGCTCACATCTCAATAGGCCTAGGGCCTAAATACGAATCTCCTTTTCACAGCTCATATCTCAATCTTACCGCAGGTTTATGTCTTCTATCCAATTGACATGGGCCCAAAGCCCACATCTTAAACTCACGGCGGATCTAAATCTTCTATCCAAAGGATATGAGTCTAAAGCCCACGTCTCGCGTCTCACGTCTTCTCCTAAGACTCACAAATCAATACCACTATTTGGGCAGCATAACACTACCACGGGCCTAAACTCATGAACCTATAGGGTACTAGTCTTTATTAGGTACCTTGACTCTTGGAGGATACATCCCATAAGAGTTTAGGGTATTTCATAAAGGTCTAGTCCTACAATCCCAGGTCCTAGTGGTTCTACACATTTCACAATCATGGCTCAGACAAAACCGGGGGGTAAATCCGACAACATAACATTACAATAATGTGCTAAAAAGTGACGTAGGGTATGTGTCCTATAGAGACAGTTTATATGGACTAATACAAAGGGTTGGCTGAGTGTCCCTTACTCGCTTGGTCCAATCGATATACCTAACCACATGTGACATCAGGAATGCCGCGTGGGTCCAACAGTACGTGATTGGTCCATTTAATATACCCGATGGTACATAGCAAGAAGGGTGCTGGCTTTCGCATACATGGAACCCGAGAGTCAAAGAAACCGGACCCAAGGCTAGGCTCATCGTTGGCTTTAGCATACAACGTCCTAAACATGCAGAGTCAATGCGCACACAATGCAGAAATTAAAGTTACACAGTCATACAAATGCAAGTGGTTGATTTTATTAAGAAATTGAAAAGCCCAAAAATAATTAATTGGAGTTTAGCCCTCGACATCCCCAGTGGAGTCGCCAATCTGTGAACCAGCCAACCTGATCGGGAGGCCTCTCGTTCACTTTGGGGGTTTCTTGAGTGGATTGTGGATGATGTTTATCCATCTCGATTTATCCTTCTCTATTATCCACGTTTATCCTTCTCTATTATCCACTCAAGATTGGGTTTTTGACAAAGGGATGAGAGTTTATAAAAAACTAGGTGTCGACACCTTATTTTTAGGGAACAAGGAAACCACAAAAAGAGTTTTATTTTCAATAAAACATTGACCCCATATTTTAGGAAAAGCATTGTCTTTTAAATCAAAGTTGGATTCGGGGGCTAGGTTACGAAGTGGGAAGGTTCCAAGGAACTCCTTGTAGGCACCCACCTCGCCCTAATTAAAGGTCTCCTAATTAAGTTTGGGCTTTATCAAAATCTTTTCAAAACAATGTTATTTATCTAATCAACCACAAAATATGAATAATAATATATATAATAATAATAATATATAGTATAAAAGTATACACAATCCTAAGGATCTTAGGAGACTAGAAGTCAACCTAAGATTGGACTTGCGTACTATTGACTGCCTACGTACCTTATCAATTGCTTGACAAAGATCAAAGTCCACGTAGTTCGATTACCCTAGGATTCTCCTATTGTAATGAACTACACTATCATTAGCATTCTATATTATTCAAGACTCTATCTTCGAGAGTTTTTATTAGTTTGAAATTCTTTTTAGAAAATAATTCATCAATTAGTAGATTCCCAATGAATTTAGAATTCCTTTTGAAATACAATTCTTATCAAATCATAATTTTTTAAAAATTGGGAATTCTATCCCGAATCAAACCCTTTCGAAGGGTGGAATTTCATTCCAAATCAAACTCAGAGTTCCAATTTCATTGGGATTCAATTAATTGTGGATTAATTTTGATAAAATATCAATTTGGGAAATTATCTCAAAGATAGGATCCTAAATTCACTAGAATCCTAAATCTAATGTAATTCTTACAACAAAGGAGAATCCTAAGTGGGGTTAAGTAACCCCCCTAATCCTAGGGTTTCTAGTTAATCCTAGGTTAGTCTAAGCACCTAGAATACTAAAATATGCATGCTGGAAAATTCTGGAAAATAAATAAAAAATGCATTAAAGAATATAAACAACGAATGAAAATGTCCTAAATGCAATCTAAGTTAGCTATAGGAACCTACGCATGTTTCTTAGTTAGTTTAGACCTAAAAAAGTGAGTTTTAATCCACTTTAAGGCCACTTTAAATCCATGAACAGATTTGTAAGTAAAGAAAAGGTGGGTTTAAAACCCATAAAATAAAAGAATAAAAGGAGTGTAAATGACCTAATATGCAACCTAATAATGGCATGCATAAAATACCATAAACTCAAATCATGTTCATTCTAATTAACACAAAGGACCTTTGCATGCTCCCTCGAACACAATTCGTATATCATCCCAAGCATTAATATTTAAAAGACATAATTAAGAATAAAGGTATAAAATAACATGCATTCTCTAACATGGAAAAAGACTCAAACTCCTATCATGCATTCATATAAAAAGAAGATCATAAGACTAATCTCTATCATGCATATTAGTAAAATAAATCCTATTATATTCTAATCCTCATCATGTAAACTAAATCCTATCATGCATATTAAAGAAATAAACTAAATCCTATTAGGCATATTAGAGAAATAATGAATCAAATCCTATTATGCATATTAGAGAAATAATGAATTAAATCCTATCATGCATACTAACAATGAACTAAATCCTATCCTATGCATATTAAAGAAATAAAAACCTAATCTATAATCATATAAGAAAAGGAAAAGAAGATGAAAAGAATATGCCAAAACTCATCATGCATCCTAAAACTAATCCCCATTATGCATACTAATAAACTAACTTATTATGCATATAATGAATTAAATCCTATGCATACTAAAGAAATAAAAACCTAATCTAGCATGATCATAGAAGAAGGAGAAGGAGAAGAAGAAGAAGAAGAAAAAAAAAATGCAAGAAAACTTTAAACTATTAACCTCTTTCTTTGCTTCCTTCCCACTTGCTCCAAGCCTTCTCCTCAAGCTCCAAGGACTTCAAGGACCTCAAGCACTTTAAAACTTAAGCTAGAGTGTTATGGGGGAAGCTTGTGCAATTGCTCAAGCCTCTACTCTCCAAGCTAGCTCTCTAAAGCTCATTCTGTGTGTTAAAACTGATTTCAGAGCCCTCTATTTATAGGGAGGCCTGAGTTTGATCAATGGCTGAGTTTAAATCTCTTAGGAATGATCCAAGGGCTCTAAACCAGTCTTCCAAGGTGTTTGAACTCATCCCAAAGTCCCCATGACCGAACTGGACACATGGCAGGGCTTGGAAGAGTCCCAGACAGAAATAACACTGAAAATTAGCAGTTATTGGCTAAAAGGATCGACGACCATCCACCTTGGGATGGTTGGCCGTCCTTCATGGATGGTTGGCCATCCTTTGGTGGACTGTCATCCATCCCCCATGCCATTTTTTGCCCTATGTGGGCCTATCTCAGCCCGTTTTGACCTGATTTCTGCTTTTTTCAGCTTTTTGGGCCCGTTTTAAGTCCAAATTTGACGATTCAAGCGCCGAAATGATCGTGATTCAATTCCATGTTTTAAGAAGTGTTTTAAGTGAAAATGCATTGACCAAGGTCAAAGTTTTAGGGAAAAGTCGACCGATTAGCTGTTTAGGGCCTACCGGGCCCAAATTAGGGTTTTGAAATCTGCTAACCGATTGCTTTCAAAATCATTTCTTCTTCTCGAAACAAGTTTTAAAATGTTTTAGGAAAGTGTTTTGAAGCCTTTGAAGGCTTTGGTTTGATAAAAATATCGAATCCCGGTCGCTTCCGGTCGAAACCCTAATCTGGGCTTAAAAGGGCCTTTTGAGCCTTAAGAGCCAATCATGAGCCAGAAGGCTCTACAGACCTTGCCACTGATCAAATTAGCTACCAAACACACTTTAAATATCTATGCCAAAGCTTTGAGACCATTCGAGACAAGATCGACAGTCATTCAGGGCTTTTGTAATTCAAAGGACAGTATTGCCCTTTAAGTCACAAAAGACCTTATTTTCTATCAAGCCTGGCTCAGAATGCCATGGAATTTTGCAGGGATGTTCATAGACTCTCTAAAAACCTAATGCAAAAAGAATCGACTCATTCTGACCTAAAAACCTACATGTGATAATGACCTCTAACTAACTACCCATAAAGGGTAAAATTGGGAACTTAGGGTTTTAACACCCTATTTCACCTCTAATCACAGGCAACCATTAATGACCATACTCATGGTCAAAAATGGATGTCTACACATCCCCGCCTTTTTAGGATGTATATCACCCAATCCCCGCCTTTTTAGGACCTACCGCGACTATCACTCATTGACATGAGGATTTACTTGCTGTTTTTAGCAATGGTGATATATCAGTGCCCTAACTGTTTCCAGGATCTTTTGTCCATCGGTGGTATCTCAACTCCTCGTTTCCACAGTTACATAAATAATCACAAATGAATATGATTTTCTATGCAATATATTTCACATGTAACTGTGTCTCATGCCAGATGCAATTATTCCATGCAATACATATGGCATACATCTCATATCAATAATTCATGTATGTCAATTCATGCATACATTTCATAGCATATCAACTCAAAATATATCTCATATCAACAGTTATATTAGTGATATACATATGAATCATTCTGCTCACTCAACTTGAGCCACCACATGTAACTGTGCTATTGTAACACCCCGCACCTCTCCAAGTAATAATATTGTCCGTTTTACCTGCACGCGTAACATGCGCGTCCATACACGCATATTCACATGACAAGCGCACAGTTTTATTTTCTTAAAATGCATTGTTACTATGAGATGTATGAAATTTACTGATAAGCCCAGTCACTTTATCATAACATCATCACCATATGCCATATGCCAATTTTATGTGCAATAATTATGGCAATTATCACATGCATATATTTTATGCATAACCAATTACTTGCTTCACATTATACATCATGTTATTCATAATAAAAAGTAACAGCATGTTATAAACTTTATAAATCTCACATGCATTTATCAACAGTTTATATATGCCCATATGATTTCCATAACTTGTATTTCCAAGATCTTTCACTAATCATCATGATTTTATAAAAATCAATTATTCATGATTTTTAACTATTTTCCAAAGACTCACAATTTGGAAGATAGTTAATTTTCTATCCACATGAATTTTCTATACAATAATCCATTCTAGGACACTTGTTTGATTTTTGTAGAATTTATCAAATTTTGTTAGATTGAAAAATCATACTAGAATAGTCAAAACACAATGAGGTTACATGGTAAGCCTTATTGTGCACCTTCACTACGCTCCATAATTTTCTAGGCTCTTTCATGCATCCCAAACAATAACTTTTGCACCCAATTATATAAATTTAATTTAATAGGATTTTTAAAAATAATTCCAAGTCAAAATGATAGCCACAAGTGCTAATTTGCAAATGATTTACCATACACCTTCACCACACAGGATCATACATGCACACTCACGTACATGGTACGTCAATATTTTTCATCTTTTTGGCCAACTTTGCACACTTATATCTCCTTCGTTTCTCATCCGATTTGGATGATTCAAGATGTTATAGAATTTGTGTGATACAATCTTTCAAAATATAATAGTGGTGTATAACACCTCCCATCCGAACATATTTAAAAATGATGCCAAAGTAGGCTAGTTAATAAAATTTTAGATTTTTCGGCAACTTCGTTTCTCAATTTCTCTCACAATTCACATCCAATTGAAGTGATTCAAAGTTCTAAATTTATATAAAATCAATCTATACCATATATGTAAAAATCATAATTTTTCGATATATTGTAAAATACCCCTTGTGCCTGCTATTAAAGCTTCATAGAAGCTTTCTCTCTAAAAATTCTCATTCACTCATAGGTCTTTTTCAATGATTCTTGTCTCTAACAATCCTTAAATTCAAGCTTTACAATATACTCAAATTTTAGAAACATATACACAATATACTACAAATTTTCAAAGTTTCAGTATTACTATGCTTCAGAAAATTATAGAAATTAATCTACTCATCGGAAAATTCCAAATTTGGTACACATGATCCTGAGTTGATATAGTTTATGGGAAAAATAGTCCCAAAGTTTCAGTTTTTCATTTTCATATAAAATAAAATCTCAAGATTAGGAAAACCCCAATGATATATATATGTATATATATACATATATATATACACATATATATATATATATATATATATACAGAATTTCTGTTATCAGGTGC
>JAESVK010059625.1:0-10238 GCA_017140935.1 Hamamelis virginiana | reverse complement strand
GGAAGGCATCAATTTCATCAATATTAATCCCATTTATTTGATCTATATCCATTCCCATTCAAAAGAATTCAATATCCAATTAGACTAAGCTTTGCTATGACAATTAACAAAGCACAAGGTCAAACACTAGAAAAAGTTGGTATTTATTTACCTCAACCAGTCTTCTCTCATGGACAATTATACGTTGCACTCTCAAGAGCAACATCAGCAAATAACTTAAAGATCCTCATAAGATCAGAAAATATTGAACATAACACAAACCAAGCTCACACAACAAATATAGTCTATAAAGAGATCCTTATACCAGAACATGAATCATGAAATGTACATTGAAAAATATCATGCTATTGACTTACTTTCATAATAAAGGTACCACAACCCATTTAACAATTTTTATTCTTCTCTATGCTTACATTCATATAATTTCTCCACTAACAAACCTCTTATTATCATTTCACAGGATGCCGCCGAGACTATGCCTTATACGAGACATAACACCAGACAAAAACTTAGATTGGAAGGCCAAAGTCCAAGTCATTGAGAAACATAGAATATGGGCAAATCCTGATAACTCAAAACGACACCAAAAATACATTGTTGCCGATGACTCAGTAATCATTTATAATTATTCATAACTTTCTGTATATATAACCAATTATTTATAATTTGATACTTGCTAATTATTTATGTTAATATCCTACAGGGAGATAAAGTCCAGATCATTGTATGGGGAAATCAAATCCCGCTCATTGCAACAAGACTCAAACTCTTTCACACCTATTACATCTCCAAAGCAATAGTCAAGGTGTGCTACACTAAGTATCAAATTATCAAAACAAACTATGAATGGACAGTGAGCGGAAGAACTGTAATTGAACATTGCACCTCTGCTGAAGACATGATTACCACAGAATTTAAATTCACTCCATTTAACACTTTCCCAGAACACATGAAATTTTCAGCAGAAATAGGTAAACAAATGTAATTTCACTCATATTTCATTCTTGAACATACACTGCTAACCTTTATCCTAACAAAAATTAAATCATTGCAGATATTCTCGGTATCGTTTTGGACATCAAACCCCCTCGATGCACACCTACCAAATTCGGCACTTCAAACGTCCAAGAAGCTATCATAATAAATGAGGAGTAAACTTCTTAAGCAATATATCATTCCAACAAATCTCTACTTTCATATAACCTCCCTTTATCTCTCTTTCTACTTTTTATTTCACTCTATTAAATTCTAACTAACCAAATCTCTACTTTCACAGGTCACAGCCAGTCCTCATGTCATTTTGGAATCAATTTGTGGACGATCATTCTCGGGAAATATATGCGAAGAAAGAAAGTTATCCTATCTTGATGGCATTTCATGTTGTTGTGAGCAATTACAATGGTAAAAATCTTAAACCACACAATCCTATGAATATATATAAACATAATAATAACTCTATTTACATTCATTATATTCCATATTCGTTGTGCAGGTATGTCCATAAGTACTAGAACAAACTCTTCAATAGCAGTTTGTCCAGAGCATCCTTCAGCAGAACACTTAAGGAAATGGTACAACTAAAAGCAAATAAACTTAACACATAATTTCCATGTCATTTATTTCCTCTACTTATTCTTCTATAAATCACATAGGTTCAATGACAATCAAGAAAAGATCAAAGCCACCATAAACCCAAACCACTACTACTCCACAAGCAACACAGCAGTTGAACCTCATCTTGAAGCAAGCATCACTATCAAGCAAGCCAAAGAAATGCCAGAAAATGTACGTGCCACACATACAATCGTTCCCTTTTATTATTTCTATTTCTCTATGATTTTGTTGCTAACCAAAAACCTACCCACAGACTACATTTTGGACAAGGGCAAAAATTCAGCTCAAGAACTACAACCAAAAGTTTTGCTACATCTCTTGCAGCAACTGTTACAAGACCACAGCCTCATACAAAGGCAACATTTATCACTGCAATTTTTGTAGAAATGAGAATGTAGTTGCAAATCCAAGGTAAACAAACAAACAAACTTCAATTCAACTCATTTTAGTATGAAGAAAAAATTAACCCATCCTATGATTGCCAGGTTCATTATCGAAGTTGAATTATCTGACAATTCAGACACAATCAACGCAAAACTCTTTGGACAAATCGCAGAAGCTTACATTGGTTGCCCTGCAGAAAAAATCTATGAAGCTGCTGCACAGGTAATACATATATCATAAACAAACTAACTTATCTTTCTTTGAATAATTTACGTTACCCTCACAAATGCCACCACCAATATATTTATATATATATATATAGAGAATATCTACAGCATCTAACTTATCATAGAGAATATCTACAGCATCTAACTTATCGTATATTGCTTGAGCTTTTAATTCTTCATATTGTTCCTACCCGACTATCAAACTCTTTACTCTAATCTAGATCCATACTTTCACTACATAGACCAATTTTTTCTATTTTTGGTCTACTTACTATGAACCAATATTTGCAATTGAATAGAAACAATAATTATCATTCAAACATATAAAGCAAATACTATCTATCAATAACTCTAATGTCATTAGATCAGTCTCTTTAAATAAAAGCACTGTTCAAATCTTAGCATCCACTCTGTGCCTCATGGCAATTTGCATTTATCTTGTTATTATTATTATTGTTATTTCCTCTTTCTTGGGCTGCAGATATCATTCAATTTATAAAGGACACCAAAAATCAAAGTCTGAATGCTATCCACAGTTATATCATGCACACACTTATCATTGTTCTTACTTATTTATGTTAAATTTCACTTTAGTTACGATTTTCCTTATTTATGCTAAATCTACATTCAAACTTACATGATCAAACTTGATAACTATTTGCAATTTCACGTTCCCAACTGGCATTTTAATTATTAGAGACAAAGAAAAAGAAAAACACTATAGTTAAACAATTTTTTAGACCAATTTTGTGTCTTTTTTTTCTGTTCATAGATTATTTCTTTTTATATGTTTTCATATTTATGTTTATTACTCATTCAAAGATTCCTTTTTAACAACATCTGAACATAATGTTCCATACTTAAAATCAATCTATTGCACACCCATAAATTTCCTTTGGGAACAAAAAAAATTGCAGCCATAAATCTACCTCTACTCAATGGATCACCAATTGATTTACTGCCCCCTTCTTAACCATTTGAGCTTTTTTCCTTTGCTTGAATGAGTTCCTTTTCAGTCCTCCCTAAAACACTCAACAATATTACTCTCTCTTTTTGGTACTCAATACCTTGCACCAACAAACAGAACACTCTGCAAAACTTTAACAATGGAGATTCTTCAAATTAAATATTTGCTTATGAGATTCTTCTCATATACTATTATCAAAGAATCCCCTCAAGCTCCACTTTTAATCAACAATATTCATTCATTCTTTTAAATTTTTTACTTGTTTGTTTTGATTAAACAAATGTAAGATTAACAAATATGAATATTTTGGCCGTAACCTCATCAAGGAACTTGTTCACATCCTAGAATGCATCCATGAAGCCATTCTTTTATTAATATGACAAGTAAGAATTTATTTAGAGAAAGACAAGCAGTCCTTCAACGAACTTGAGAAACACCAGAATTTGTAAATTAAGTGATAAACTCTTCTCAGTCATAGCAACATGTTTAGCTAAGTAGCTACCATCCTGATTACTAATCTTTTACTCCAAGATATGGAGTGCACTAGCAGACATGATGCACTCAAAACCAGTACCAACAATTAGTTTTCCAATTTTTTTATTAAGTTGGCTGAGCATTTATCAACATCTTTTGATTATTTTCCTCTTGTGCCAAGAGCTATAACAGTTCTTCATTAAAACATCATCTAAATATTAATATTTTGCACCATTGATTCAACTTGTCCCTTTACACATTACTTATGTTCTCTATTTTACTTCACAGTCAAATGCAGCTGAGCTTCAACGGATCATTAAGCCACAAATCCCAATCGAATACATGATCCAGATCAAAACAGCTCAAGACTCATTCCAAGGAATCAAAGCATATACCATCAGTTACATGAAGCCTCTCAACCAAGAACAAGAACAAGCATCGCAAGAAACAGCTGAGGCAAGCACATCTGGTGCTTCACTTCCTGAGAGCTCTGCCACTGAGCTCAACAAAACTTGAACTGTTACTGCAAATCCACAAAGCCCAGTACCTGGAATCAAAATGGCTGGACAGTAGCCATATGTAAAAAAATAACGTCTCTTTTGGAACCCTTTTTGAAGCTATATGTAAATACAACCCTATGCCAACCTTGTAAATATCTAAGGCATAAACAAGTAACAAACAGTCCTTTTCCTACATATATATATATATACATATCTATCCACCAGCAATTCCACTCCAGCAACCCACTTATACAGCCATTCTAATATAAGCCCAGCCTTACATAAAATTATCCAAGATCAACTCCATATCTCTAATTTTAGAAGGCAATTCATGAAACTAACCATTAGATTAGATGCTCCCACTCCCAATATCATCTCTGCAAAAAATCATAGTCATCCAACGGTTGATTTCTGAAATAATTAACATTAAAAAAAATAGTAATTTTTTGAAGAACAAATAAGTTATATATTTTCATAATGCCATATTTCAAAAACCAACCATCAGATCACTATCATTTTTTCCAACCATGACATACAAAACGGAAGCATCTAATCCAACGGTCAATTTTACGAACTATCTTCTAAAACTGAAGATATGGAGCCACTCTTCCTTATCACTGCCCACTTATATATCCTAACATATATCCCCCTACCCCACCCGGCACGGGCGACGCACGTGCCCCACCCCCCTAGTATTTCGAAAATGATAGCTTGAACTGAGACCCAATCTGTCTTAACACCCAATCTGCATTAATCCAACAATAAGACCAACGACAATACCACATTTGCCATATAATATATTCTCTATCGAATCATTTTTTTTTTTTTTTTAAAATTATGTATAACGCTAATAATGGATCTCCGAGGATGTGGTATCAAAACAATATATATATATATATATATATATATATATATATATATATATATATATAATATCAATTTATCATCTAAATGAGCACTAATCAAGTGCGTGCGTGTTCACTCATTTAAAGAGGCTGCATCCACGTGTGTATTGTAGTGTTATATACTTAATCTACACCATCCGCGACTAAGACCCACAAGAAATCCTTCATATGGACGGTACGGATCCTTTTCCGTACATTTTAGTGAAAGAGACTCAACTTCCAAGTCATATGGAACTTGTTCTGTACTTTCAAGCCCTAGTGAGCGAGCTCTGCGATCATCTCATTTCTCCCGCCTACCAATTGTGGGTGATTGAAGACACGAACCGACTTGCAAGCACTGTAGAATTAGGGAAAAGGTACGTGTATATATATATATAATTCCGATTTCATAAAAGCTTTCGACCATCTACTCACAGTAAAGATTGGGAATTTTGTGGGGCTAGGGTTTTGATTGAAAATTTTATTTTTCTCGTCATTTTTTGTCAGTAATCTCTCTCTCTCATTCGTTTTATAAATTCTTTTAACTCACTACTTCAATTGTAATTTGGAGTTTTGAAGATATCTGAGTAACCAAATCTATTTGAGCATGGAGTTCAGGCGAAACTCAACAATTGGTTTCGATGCACCTTTCCCTTTGAAAGTTTGAATATATCATTTACATCAAAGTTTCTCATCATTTTTATTTACCTTCTGATGAATGATTCAGGTTTCGCTTTTATCGTTGTGTGCTGGCATTTACATCCTCGGAGATCCATTATTAGCGTTATACATAATTTTTTTTAAAAAAAAAAATTGATTCGATAGGAATATATTATATGGAAAATGTGGTATTGTGGTTGGTCTTATTGTTGGATTAATATAGATTGGGTCTCAGTTTGAGCTATCATTTTCGAAATATACGTGTGTGTGTGTGTATGTTATTGTTGGATTAATACAGATTGGGTCTCAGTTCGAGCTATCATTTTTGAAATATACGTGTGTGTGTGTGTGTGTGTGTGTTGTACCATTGAGATTCTGGGTTTTGAAATGGAATTTTTTTTTTTTTTTTTTGGGGGGGGGGGGTGGTTTGATTTGTTTGGGATTTGTGGGCTGACTTGTTTTGATAGATTTTTAGTGCTAATGATGAAGAGATGATATGAAATCTTAACCAATAGAAGAGATGATATGAAATTGAATATGTGATGGCGTGATGTTGATATATATATATATATATATATAGAAGAGCTAATATCAGGTACACTTGATGCTTCTTGCATCAAGTGCCCTCTTGTAGAGCCACTTGCGGTGCAAATTTTAGAAAACTGACAGTTGGATTAGATACTCCTATCATGTATGTTATGTCTGCCAAAAATCACAGTGAACTAACGGTTGATTTTTGAAAAATGTAACTTTGAAAAACTGTGACTTTTATTTTTTAAAACGTTATCATTTTTTCACAGTTAGTTTTTTGAGAAACTAATCGTTGGATTACTGTGATTTTTGGCAGGCATGGCATACATGATTGGGGTATCTAATCCAATAGATAGTTTTCTAAAATTTGTATCACAAGTGGCTCTTCAAGAGAGGACCTGATGCTTCTGATGCTAGAAGCATCAGGTGCACCCAAATACGTAGCTACCCTTAGGGTGGACAATTGCCCTCCCTGACATTTTGAAAAAATATATATATTTCTTTTAAGTCTTCAAGAGACACAGCCAGCCGCTTGTTTTGTTTTCACTTTTCCCCCAAATCGCAACTCTCCAACTTAAATTGAAGGCTGAAATTTCTGAGAAGAGAGAGAGAAAGAGAACTGCTCTTCACCTTCCTCACCGGTGAGTCCACGGGCTGCGGGCACTTCACCTTCGGTAATCCCCTCTCTCTATCTCGCTCTCTCTCTCATTTTCTGTTTCAAATTCAGAATCCAACTGCTCTTCATTAACTTCACCAAGAAATTACTAATTCATCAATCAATAAAAATCTATTCCCAATCCAACTCGGATTTAACTCTTCTTGGGTTAATTGCAGCTCTAATTTTAGGGTTTTGAGGATTATTGAGAGCATTATTGAGTTCTTTGATTTTTCTACAATTAATTCTTTCGATTTTAGCGTTTCAGTTTTAGGGCTTAAGGCGTTTCTTGTTCTGATATATGCATATGAATAATTTAGGATTGCACGGGGTGTTGGGAAGTTGAGACATAAAAGGCTTGCGAATTTGATTGGGTACTGCTGCGACGGCGATGAGAGGCTGCTTGTTGCTGAGCAAAACAATCCACACACCCTTACTAGCAAAACAATCCACACACCCTTTTTAATTATGCCAACACCAACAAGATAACAGAAAGAAAGAAAAGGACTGGTATTAACTAAGGACCCTTCTAATTAGTACTCTCTCTTTCTCTCTCTCTCTAAATGCAAAGATGGGAAGGTGGGTGTAAGTCAATAAATCGGTGCACACACCTCCTTACAGCTTTTTCACCATCATCATCATCATTACTTACATTGGATTCATAGATATATATGAATTAATGGGTATATATAATGCAATAGATATATATTTTGCTTGGGTATATGGAAAATATATATATAGGTAGGTGCAGCAGCAAGAGTGGTGGCTTGAAAGCATTATAATAAAAACCCAGACCTACTTCTCATCTTCTTTCCTTCTCAGTCTCTCCAATATGCTGCCTTATTTTTTACCCTCTGTTTTTTTTTTCTTTTTCCTTCTTTTGAATCCTAAATGCAGCCACGTGGCACTACTCTATTACCTCTCTTCACCTAAATTTTGGTACAAAATATGTGTACATGAATAAGATACAGATATGTTACAAAGAAGATAGGACATCATATGTCCTACTTTCATGGCCTCTTTTTTTAATTCTTTTCTTAGATGTCTACCTTGAAAATCTTTTTTTTTTTTAATAAAAAAAGTACCTATGGTTGATTTTTCAAAATGGACTTCTCTGTGAGAGGAAGACAGAAAAGTAAGGTAGATGATCTACACTCATATGAGTTGGCTAGCTTGGGAGTAAAATCTTCAATATTGATTATACTTAAAAGTTGAACTCAAATTTTGGTTCAATGATTCTTGTCTCTCCCTTTATGCACAAGGTAGTGCCTTATCCTTTTTATATGGGGTTGTCAGCATAAAGTTTGCCCTACAGTTCTTGCTTGTCAAAAGTCATATATTCAATTGAATCTAATTGATGAATGATAGCTTGATTGGATATATTGAGAAGGACATACTTGATGGCATTGATAATGAGGTTATCATCATACAACACTTTCACAAAATGAAGACTCGAAGGGGACAATTGTAATCGATTAGTGAATATTTTATTAATATGAATTATTTTTTGATGATTTATGTTTCATTTACTAGTGTTTTTGTGCTTTTGTGCTTTTGTGGTTTTGTGCATTGAATATAGATAATTTATTAGTTTTAATAGATATTTTTCATGTTACTTTTAAAAAATGAAATCTTAAATTTCATTTTTTTTAGAGTTTCGCCTACTCTAACTACAAATCCTGACTACGTCCCTGGGTGCACCTGATATTAGCACTTATGTGTGTGTGTGTGTGTGTGTGTGTGTGTGTGTGTGTGTACAGAAATGATCCATTGGGGTCTAGACCCCATTTGGATAAATACGGTCCACTCCTCATTGGGATAGTTGGGACAAGTATTTTGAAAAATCGACCGTTGGATTAGATACTCCTATTACGTATGTTATGTCTGCCAAATATCACAGTGATCCAACGGTTGGTTTCTGAGAAAACTGACTGTGAAAAAAATTGAAATTTTATCGTTCTTTAAGTGTCAATTTTTTTCACCATCAATTTTCTTTGAAACCAATCGTTGGATCACTGTGATTTTTGGCAGACATGACATACGTAACAAGAGTATTTAATCCAACGGTCGATTTTTCAAAAAAATCTGTCCCAACTATCCCAATGAGGAGTGGACCGTATTTATCCAAATGGGGTCTGGACCCCAATGGATCATATATATATATATATATATATATATATATATATAGAAAAATTCTCTAGTGAGCATTTGCTGACTTTAACTAAAGTGAGCAAATAACAGGAACCCTTGGATTGGAATCTTGAGATGAATCTTCCATTAAGTGAATGAGAATCCAAGGGCTTGTGTTATTTGCTCACTTTAGTTAAAGTGAGCAAATGCTGATAAAAGAAAACCTCTCTATATATATATATAGAAATGCTACTATGAGGCCGGCCTTACACAGTTGTGTAAGGTCGCCTCTACAATTTTAGATCACAGTTCGTAAAACTTACCATTGGATAAGATGTCCCTCTTCTATAAGTCATGCCTACAAAAAATCACAGTGATCCGATGGTTGGTTTTTGAAAAAACTAACGTTAAAAAAATGGTGATATTTTGAAGAACAAATAAGTTGCATTTTTCACAATGACATTTTTCAAAAACCAACTGTCAGATGACTGTGATTTTTTGTAGGCATGACATACAGAAGAGGGGCATCTAATCCTAAAGTCAGTTTTACGAATTGTGATTTAAAATTGACCATATAGATGTGACCTTACGCAACTTTGCGTAAGGCCGGCCTCATAGTAGAATTTCTGTATATATATATATATATATACATATAGGGACAGGTTCCCCTTACACCCTATTTTGACACATGTTTACACCCAGTTTTCAAATACAATTGTAAATAGAAAATTTTGAGAAATCGGCCATTAGATTAGATACTTATCTTATGTTTGTCATGTATTAAAAAAATCGGAGTGATCCAACGGTTAGTTTTTTAAAAGTATCATTTTGAAGAACTATTAGTTTTTTTATTAATTAAAAACATAACAATTTTTTATAGTGACATTTCTTAAAATCTAACCGTTGGATCACTATGATTTTTGGTATACATGATATGCATAAGAAAGGTATTGAATCTAAGGGTCGGTTCGTCAAAATATCTATCATAGATAGTGTTTTGAAAAGAAGGTGTCAAAATAGGTGTCAAAATAGGGTGTAAGGGGAACTTGACCCATATATATATATATATATATACAGAGGTGCTAATATAAGGTGCACTTGATGCAACTTGCATCGGGTGCCCTCCTCTATAGCCACCTGTGATGAAAATTTTTAAAAACTGACCGTTGGATTAGATACCCCTATAATGTATGTCATGTCTGTCAAAAATCA
>JAESVK010059623.1:24454-39456 GCA_017140935.1 Hamamelis virginiana | reverse complement strand
TAACCATTCATAGATGCATAATGTTCATAAAGGAACAACCAACATTTTAAAATCAAAAAGGACTTTTAAGCATGAAATGACCGGGGGTTACACAAAGGGGCATCAAAAAAAACAAAACGGGTGTTGGCTTTTACTTGGCTTGGGTCACTACCCTGTGCCAACACCGCCCTATGCTACCCTAAAACCGAAATAAAACTAGACTAGAAAAGTAAAAACACAAACTGAAAACATAAACAACCTAACTACTAAAAAGTACCCCAACTACTCCTCTTCTGACCCTTCCTCGTCACTGAAATCATCCTCATCCACATAGTCGTCCAGCTCATCGGAGTCCCCCTCCAAGTTAGGAAGTGGTGGCTCAACAGCAGATGGATCACCTCTAAGCACGTGAACCTCTCTCTCCAACCTAGCCAGTCTGTGGTCAATCTGCTTCTGCTTCCCCAGAATGCATTTGAACCAACCCTTGATTCTGCGCTCCATTCTCTTAAGCGGAGATGTACTTGCAGGCTTAGGTGCTGACGATGAGGACGGCCCTTCAGAAGCTAACTGGGATTGAGCTGGCCTGGGCTTCACTGAAGCTGCAATACTCCTTGCTTCGGTTACATTATTGATGGGACCAAAGTGAGGAGGTGTCATTTTGTTCTTCGGAGGCAACTTGATTCCTTCAGCTTTTACAATTTGAGTGACCAAGCAAGGAAGAGGCATGTAGGTCGTCTTGCTTGCAAAATTTACAAAGTCCCTCATTACTCCCCAAATCACCGCTGCGAAGTCAATTCGTCGCCCATTCATCACTTCGAAAAGGAATTTGATTTCATTGACTCTTGGTGTTTTTTCTTTTCCTTTTGGGTCAATGCTACAATGGATGATTTTGTTCATTAAGGCATACTCGGGCTTTAGCTTCCCAGGGGTGAATTCACTCCGATTGAATGATACCATCGGCACAGGATTTGAGCACATAGCTTGAGTGAATGACGCCCCATTGAAGACTGTCAATGGGCGAAATGGGTAAGGGACACCATCTCCATGGGAAGGTCGAGGATATCCCAAGGCTGTAGCAATGGTAGTAGTGTTCACTAGAAAGGACTTTCCACATACAGTTGTCTTCATGTGATACTCAAACTCTTCATGTTCTCTCAAGTTAGAGTAGAACTCTCTCACCACAAATGGGTGATAGCCCTCGATAGGCCTACACAGGAAACCCAAGTTTTGGTTATCGATAGCACCTCGAATGGGATGAGTGTGGATAAAAGTTGATGCTTCAACATTCCTTTCACAGATGAACCCTCTTTTAGCAAGTGACTGATGTTAGATATGTGCCCTAAAACCAATTGTTCTTTTGTGTTTAGGGTTTTATATTTCATTATATTATCTTGTATGGATCTTCATTCATTTATGATATGGCTATTTTTTATCATGTAAACTTGTGTTTAATTACTGTTCATGATAAAGTCCTTGGATAGTATGATAGAGAGTTATATCTCAAGTGTTGAGATAGAGAGACTTATAACTCTCAAGTACATCTATCCTAAACTAGTTCCTGATCATAGGTTTATATATTTGGACGATTATAAACCGTTAAGATTAGCTCAGGTTTTACTAGCTCCATGGGAGGATGGTGAGTCTCGAACCATCTGTGTAGAGACACTATAGTAAACCTGTGGGTGCTTGTTAGAGAACAAGTACACTGAACGTGACCAATATGAGTACAGCTTATGGAATTCTATTTGTATGTCAAAGGCTGCTCATGTGTATAGTCACAGTTGTAATCCTTAGACTTGAGACACCACTTGTTATCATATATATGAATTGCTAGAGTTTGATAGTATCTCGTACACCCTTAATCATAAGGATGTAATCGGTGCTCATTGGCTCTAGTGAGTTATGTATGAAGATAGGTGAGTGTGCAATAGAGGATCACCACCCTTAATAAGAAAGGGCGAATGTCTTAGTTAGTTCACAGTTACTATCTCAATGGAGTCTTTGGCCAAAGCAGAAGGTTGCCAAGAAAAGTGTTTCAAGGGTATACCTAATTGAGATTATAATCTGT
This sequence comes from Hamamelis virginiana, assembly GCA_017140935.1. NCBI lineage: Eukaryota > Viridiplantae > Streptophyta > Magnoliopsida > Saxifragales > Hamamelidaceae > Hamamelis > Hamamelis virginiana. Next base: position 37,409 of record JAESVK010059623.1, on the reverse strand, counting down.
TGAATTAGTAACACATGATTAAGTTAGGGTTTGACATGAATTCATACCAAACTAACTTAATCGAGACATTGTTTGGTGAGGGATTATTTATAGCACGAAGGGTTCATTTACACGTTCGTATATTCACCCACACCTAGGGTACGTCATGACATATTGCTAGATGTCACTCATGACTAGTGAAGGCCTAATGATAAGGGTTATCATTGAGGGCAAAATTGGAATTGTTCCAATCGAACCTAAAAATAGAAAGTTTCTATTTTGGGCGACATTGAGATGTCCCCTGCCACTACTAGGTTGGGATGAACCCAATGGGTCACGCACATAAGAACATAAGTGAGGTTGTTAAACTTGTGAGAGGGTTGCATTCTTATTAATATGTGTTTGGCTTTAATTAATTAAGGGTTAATTAATTAATAGCCAAAAGGATATCTAATTCAAGAATGTAAGTAACCAAAACAGGGTTAATGGTCATGCTAGCACTAGTAACCAAACACCCTAAGAAGAGGAGAGGCTTATTTAAAGAGAGAGAACCCTAATAGCCATAAGCTTGCATCATCCAAGAGCTCTCTCTCTCTATTGCCGCCCCTCCCTCTCTCCCTCTCCATGCTTGCATTTTTCAAGTGTTGAATAATTCAAGAAGGCTTAACAACTCTTGTGTTCGTGTGGATGTTCATTGGAGGCCACCATTCTTTTGGGGCTCGAGGATTGAGCGAGGACGATCATCAAAGGAAGAGAACATCGCAAAGGAACAAATCAATGTAAGCTTTACTTTAATGTATTTAATTTAAAGTTGATTCGATTCATCGATTAAGAAGATTCATGGATGAATACATGGGAAAAATTTTTATTTTACCTTTCCGCTGCGTTCCCATGGTGTATTCTTTCAACTGAACCCATGCATCTTCCTCCCCTTGCTGCCTATCCTCTTCAAACATGGCCTCTATCTCCTCATCCTCACTTTCCTCACTTTCACTTTCATGCCTCTTTCCCCTTCCCTTTTTCACAGGTTGGGAAGTGCTTGCCTTTCTCTTTTTAACCGCATGCTCCACAGAAGAGCCTGAGGCTTTCCCTCCTTTCGGCGTCTTGGTTCTAGCCATGAATGTCACAACTAGACCAATCATACAAAGTAGCACTAGCATGGCTACTAAACAATCCCAAATGCCCATTTCGACGAACATCATACACCCTCTCTTAGCATCACAAAGCATTTTCCTCCCCATAACTTCCATTCTCAACACAAATCACCACAAAAAGAGTACAAACCCCAATAAAAGCACCACACTTCACCCTAACAAAATTTGCCAAATGGAGAAACAAAAACCCTAACTTGCTTGCAAACTTCAAAAACTGAGGAACTTACCCACAATGCAAGAGATGCTCCAAATCACCCAATGGAAGCCCACCACAGCTACTCTAGTGCATACCCGTCTTCAATTGATGGAAAGAGTGTGAAAATGGGTGGATTTTCAGGTTTAGGGTTAGGGTTTGATGGGAATGAGATGATAGGTGGTGAAAAAGTGGAAAAAGCTAGGGTTTTGATGGTGGATTTGGTGAGTGGTGGTAGAATCTCTCCAAAGTGATGGAGAATGCTTGGGAAGGGTAGAAAATGAGAGGAAAGTTGAGGAAAGGGGGTGAAATAAGGTTGAAGTGGGTAAAAACTCGGGCTAGGGCTTTAAAAAGGCCAAATTTTCGAAATCTGCAGAGGGGGTACCGGTCCCACTTAAAGGGGTACCGGTCCCTTTTTGTTCTGGATGAGGGGTACCGGTCCCCCTTGGGAGGGGTACCGGTCCCACTTCTGCAATTTTGACATTTTTTACCATTTTGCGACTTTTCACCCTTTGCGACCCAAAATACCTCCCTCGAATGAATTTTTAACCACCACCTTCTTAAAACACTGGGGAAATAGTACCACGGCATGCTAACACTGCTCGGCCTTCCAGATTTACCCTAGGGTTCCTAAGCTTTGAACAAATTGGCACTCTTGGCTCAAATTAGGGTTCAAATGGAAACTTTCAAAGAGTTGAGGTTCAAAAGAGCAATGATGGCCTATAATCATCTTTCAAAGTTGTACAGTTGTTCCAAAATGAATAAGATGCATACAAATGATAGTTCATGCGAAAATGCAATTCTTGAAGCTTAAATCAAGCGAAAGTGTGCTTGAAAACAAAAATCATGACTTGCGAGGCTTATAATACCAAATGTATTCAATATGAACATAACTTGATGCGAGTCACAATGTGGAATCATGAATAGATGAATGGGATGACAAAAGGTTCAAGTGATATGCTGTAAGTCTAGTTCCACTCCAATGGTGTGCATGTGCAATGGAAGAGTTCACATACATAATGCAAGTTCAAAACGAAGCATAGCATATAAGTCTCAAGTTTTGTTCTCATGTAAGCTCAAAAATCGAAAAATTTTGCATCAAAAGTATTTGCTAAGATTCTTGCTAAGCATGCTACTCTATACCCAAAAAGAAACTACCTAATGTGTGAGAATGAGCAAGAAAAATGAACACAAGTGAACCTCCCCCCCACTCAAGAGTGAGCATTGTCCTCAATGCATGAAAAGATAGGCATTTAAAGACAAAAATGGGAGGAGCGTACAAAAGCACCTGTAAATCATTTACACTTCAGTAAATCTGCACAAAGGTTAGAGTATCCACAATTTCCAAAAGAACGCAAATAAACAAAAGTAAAAAGAAGCTATATACAAATAATCACACAAGAAGTTACTCTGATGGGGCCTCGCAATAGACTGGGTCTACAAGTTCCTCTACCACAGTCTCATGCGAAAAGTTCTCCAAAAATGGCTTGAGGCGCTGTCCATTCACTTTGAAAATGTTGCCATTCTTGGGATTCACAATCTCCACAGCCCCGTGAGGGAACACGGATTTGACAATGAATGGTCCCACCCATCGGGACCTCAACTTGCCAGGAAAAAGGTGCAGCCTAGAGTTGTACAGCAGGACTTTTTGATTTGGCTCGAAAGATTTACGAGCTATGTTCTCATCATGAAAAGCTTTCATCTTGTCCTTGTAAACCCTAGCACTTTCATAGGCATCTTGCCTAATCTCTTCGAGCTCACTTAGCTGGAGCTTCCTCTGCTGACCTGCGGCATCAAGATTAAAATTCAAGTGTTTAATAGCCCAGTATGCCCTATGTTCCATCTCCACTGGCAGGTGGCACGCCTTTCCATACACTATGCGATAGGGAGACATGCCTAACACAGTTTTATAGGCCGTGCGATACGCCCATAAGGCATCAGTCAACCTAAGTGACCAATTTTTCCTATTGGGGTTCACAGTTTTCTCTAGGATGTGCTTGATCTCCCTATTGGCCAATTCAGCTTGGCTATTTGTCTGTGGGTGGTAAGCGGTTGACACTTTATGGGTTACCCCATATTTTTTCATTAAAGTCTCAAAGGGGCGATTGCAAAAATGCAAACCGCTGTCACTAATGATTGCCTTAGGCACCTCAAATCTAGACATGACATTTTCTTTCAAAAATTTCAATACTACTTTATGGTCATTGGTCTTAGATGGGATTGCCTCAACCCACTTGGACACATAGTCCACTGCCAGAAGGATATAGAGGTTGCCAAAAGAAGATGGGAAAGGTCCCATAAAGTCGATACCCCAACAGTTGAAAATCTCAATAACTATGATGGGTGTGAGGGGCATCATGTGTCTCTTAGTAACTCCCCCTAATTGTTGGCAACGCTCGCAGGTTTTGCAAAACTCGAACGAGTCTTTGAACAAGGAAGGCCAATAGAAACCGCATTGTAACATTTTGGCGGCTGTCTTCCTAGCAGAGAAATGACCCCCACATGCCTCACTATGACAAAATGACATGATGCTCGGTATTTCAATATCCGGCACACATCTTCTCAAAATTTGGTCAGGGCAATATTTAAAGAGGTAAGGGTCATCAAAGAAATATTTATGCACTTCTCTCAAGAATTTCTTCCTATCCTGGGCACTCCAATGGGTAGGAATCTGTTCAGTCACAAGGTAATTCACTATATCCGCGAACCAAGGGCAGTGGAAAAGAGCAAACAGTTGCTCATCAGGGAAGGTCTCAGAAATGGGGAGGGTGTTAGCAGAATCATCAAAGGAGATCCTAGACAAGTGGTCGGCGACAACATTCTCAACTCCCTTTTTATCCTTAATTGTTAAATTGAATTCTTGGAGGAGTAGAATCCACCTAATTAGTCTTTGCTTGGCATCTTGCTTTGTCAAAAGGTATTTAAGTGCCGCATGGTCAGTAAAGACTAAAATAGGTGAACCTAAGATGTACGACCGGAACTTGTCTAAGGCAAAAACCACCGCTAGCAACTCTTTCTTAGTAGTTGTGTAGTTTCTTTGGGCATCATTCATTGTTCTACTAACGTAGTAAATGATATGTGGTTTTTTATCCACCCTTTGACCTAACACCGCTCCTATGGCGAAATCACTGGCATCACACATAATTTCAAAAGGCAAATTCCAGTCGAGTGTTTGCATGATAGGAGGTGAAGTTAGCATTTCTTTTAGTTTACAAAAAGCAACCTCACAATCATGCCCCCACTCAAAAGGAACGTCCTTTCCCAAGAGATTACACAAGGGTCGCGCAATCCCGCTAAATCCCTTAATGAACCTCCTATAAAAGCCAGCGTGCCCTATGAATGATCTCACATCTTTTACAGTCTTAGGAGAGGGAAGTTTAGCAATTAATTCGATCTTAGCCTTATCAACCTCTATTCCCCTAGACGACACGATATGTCCTAGGACTATTCCCTGTGTCACCATGAAATGACACTTTTCCCAATTCAGCACAAGGTTCTTCTCCTCACATCTTTCTAGAACCTTAGACAGGTTCTCTAAGCAACCATCAAAAGAATCCCCAAAGACTGAGAAGTCATCCATGAAAACTTCAACAATCTTCTCCATCATATCACTGAATAACCCAGTCATGCATCTCTGGAAGGTACCAGGAGCATTACACAAACCAAAAGGCATGTTCCTAAAGGCAAATGTCCCAAAAGGACATGTGAAAGTAGTCTTTTCTTGGTCCTCTAAAGAAACTTCTATTTGGTTGTAGCCAGAGTACCCATCTAGGAAACAATAGAACGCATGCCCCGCAACTCTCTCTAGGATTTGGTCAATGAAGGGTAAAGGGAAGTGGTCTTTCCTAGTGGATGAATTTAACTTTCTGTAATCAATGCACACTCGCCACCCCGTGGTGGCTCGTGTGGGAATCAATTCACCCTCTTCATTCTCTACCACAGTAATACCCGATTTCTTGGGCACCACTTGTATAGGACTCACCCACTTGCTATCCGCTATAGGATAGATTATCCCCACATCCAACAACTTCAGAACCTCCTTTCACACTACCTCCTTCATTATGGGGTTCAATCTCCTTTGAGGTTGGCGTGAAGGTTTGACATCATCCTCAAGATAAATCCTATGAGTGCAAAGAGAGGGACTAATTCCCTTGAGGTCGGCAATGGACCAACCTATGGCACTTTTGTGATCTCTAAGCACTTCCAACAATTTAAGCTCTTGGTCAATCTCCAAGTGAGAAGAAATGACCACGGGATAAGTTTCATTGTCACCTAGGTACACATATTTCAAATCAGAGGGCAAGGGTTTCAACTCTAATTCCGGTGGTTGGATACTTGATGGGACAAGACTTTTCTCAATGGGTGGCAATGCTTCGAAGCGAGGCACCCACCCATTTACTTCTAAAACTTCTTCTTCATTGAGCATGGAGTATAGAAACTCCATCTCTTCACTCACTTCCTCATCATCGACAATTCTATTCACTAGACATGACTACAATGGATCATTGTTTGACACATAAAGTATGGTATTTTTACTTGCTTGTAAGCGTTCTAGCATGCATTTTGGCCTTAGTTTGCGTAGAATAGGTGCATTTGACTTTCTTTGGTGTTTTGTGCTTTTGTAGGTCGTTTGTAGTTATCCGCATCTTTTTGAAGTGTTTTGGGACGCTTGGAGAGTCGCCGTGTGTTGAGGAAGATGCCCATGCACATTTTCATCTTCAAACGGAGGCATTTTGTGAAGTAAACTCGCCAAAGCACGCTCGAATCGTGATTCGTTCCTCATTTCAACCTTGGGAAGAGTCCTTCAGCGTGTTTGAGGCATTTCAACGTTGCGGGGATAGTTTTTGGAGGCATTGTTCGATGTTAAGGGAGTCTTGTGCTTTAAAAGTGCATTTTCTGCAGAATTTAGATGTGAGTACCGGTACTGGAAGACAGCTTTGGGGCAGTATAGGTTGAGTACCGGTACTGGATGCTGAGTACCGGTACTGGGGCTCGTATTTTCACCAGTCAAGCTTGTAAATGTCTCATTTTTGTAAGGGTACGGTTGTCTTTTGACCCCCCATTCGTGTAGCTGCTGTGGGGGGTATTTATAGTCTCTTTCTCAGCTGGAGAAGAGTGCTTAGTCTTGATAGTTAGGGTTTGGGTAGTTTAGCTTAGGGTTTTTCATATTTCTAGGGTTTTCTACATATTTTAGCTTAGGATCTCTTCTTGTTCTTGTTATCCATCAGTTGTAATCCTTATTTTGGTTCTTTAAACTAGTTTCTTAGTGTTTGAACATTGTTCTTTGTCTTTTAATCCTTTAATAGAAGTTATTTCTCTCTCATTTTGCATTTATTACTCTTGTTCTTGCATTTACTTTCATGTTCATAGCTTTAATGGAGTTCTAAACCTCCAAGGTAGGGTTCAAACGGTGGAAACTCATCACCAACAAAGGTAACAACACTCTTTCATCTCTTTGTGTTTAATGGAATGAGTATGATGCTAAATACTCACTACTTCTTCTCTCAATGCTTAGTATGGCATCTTCTTGACAATGTGTGAACAAGTTAACCTTGGTACACATTGTGCTTAAACCTAAATGCATGCTAAGTGTTTGTATTATTGCTTAAGTGAGCATTTGGTATCATTCCTATATTCATACTTGTTTAAAAGCTTTCAAAGTTATATCATCCATCAAAGACCATTCTTCAATGGATCCTAGATGAGAACATTAATGAGAGATGCTTGTTACCTAGTTGTGGATGAGTAGAAACCCTAGAACCCTACCATTTGTTTCCCTTGTGTTAATTTCAATTGCAACCGGTTACCAAATCAAACCAATCAACAACCCCCATGATTTACTTTAAGTACACATTCTTTGGGTTTCAATGCCTAAGGATCCTTCGTAGTCCCCACTCCCTGTGGAAATGACCTGTGGATTCCCATAGTTTTATTATGCTTGGCGATAATTGAGTTCCTACGCTTGGGACGTAATTGAGCATACCCGAAATTGACAAGCATTTTTGCATGAGGGCACCTGTTTAATAGCATCCAACAAAGGTATGTTGACTTTCACCTGTTTAAATAATTCAAAGATTTCTGCATGATTGGTCAATTTCTTAGGTGCCCTAAATCTTTGGGGAAAAGGGGCGGCAGGAATAAATTTAGCCCTCTCTTGGCTTGAACCAATATCAACACCACTTGGTTTGGGAATGCTAGGCTCATTTTCAATTTCTTTCTCATCCCCCTTAGATTCCTTTTGTAAATTTTGAGAAATTTCTTTGTTGGAATCCTTCGGTGGGATGGTTTTGTCAATGATCTTTCCACTTCGAAGAGTGGTAATGGCCTTAGCATGTTCATGGTTCCCTTCATTAGGATTTGAGGATCCAATGCTATGTTGACCTTGTGGATTTTGCACGGGTTGAGAGGGGAACTTCCCCTTCTCTTGTTGAAGTGCACCCAAGGTGGTGGTCAACTTAGTCAATTGGGTTCTCATATCCCCTATGGCTTGATTGGTTTGAGCTTGACCTTGCACAAGTTGTGCAATCACATCATCATAATTTCTCTTGTGGGGTGGTAGGTACGAGTTTACCGGTGGTGGACCAAAATTTGGGTTAGGGTTTGATGGAAACCCTTGACCTTGGTAATTGGGACCTTGACCTTGATTTTGAAAACCTTGGTTTTGAAAGTTTTGATTTTGGAAATTTTGGCTTGGAAAACCTTGGTTACTTTGAAAAGGATTTGGATTTGGGTTGCTTTGGCTTGAGGAAGCATTTCCTCCATCACTCTTCCAACTAAAATTGGGGTGTTTACTCCACCCCGGATTGTAGGTTTCAGAAAATGGAGAGTTGAAGGGCTTCCTTTGGTAGTTGAGAGCATTGGCTTGCTCAATTTGAATAGCTCCCTTAACTTGGGGAAGATTAGGGCAATCATAGGTGGAATGAGTGGGATCATCGCAAATTATGCACAAATCCTCCATCCTAGGTCCCGTAGGTGCCGTAGGCACTTTGGGCACGGTGCTCACCTCACTCACTTTCTGTAGCTCTATGGCCTCGAACTTCCTAGTCAAGCTAGCGATTTTGGCTTGGAGGTCATCATTATCCTTCACATTATGTTTTCCTCCTCCAACGGGCACACTTTGCACTCTAGCGGCATCAAGAGAGGAATTTGTCTCCCAATTCCGGGCATTCTCTGCTATGGAATCGAAACACTGTATGGCCTCTTCAGGGCTCTTCTCATAAAACTGTCCCCCACTCATCATTTGGATAAATTGTTTGTTTTCTAAGGAAAGCCCTTGATGAAAGTAGCCAATGATTTGCCTATATCCAAACAATGATGAGGGATAGCATTAAGAAGCTCTTTGTATCTTTCCCATACAGTTGCAAAATATTCACCCGGTTTTTCAGAAAAATTTTGGATTGCTCTTAAGAGTGCATTAGTGCGCCCCAGAGGGAAGAATTTATCAAGGAATATGCGTTGCATGTCACTCCAATTATGGATAGAATTAGGAGTAAGAGAGTGAAACCATATTGTCGCTTTATCCTTAAGAGAGAAAGGGAATAAAACCAAGCATATGATGTGTATGGGTGATCCTTTAGAAAGGAACGCGCTACACACATCCTCAAAATCTCTCATGTAGGTATAGGGATTCTCAGAATCGAACCCTCTATATTCAGGGAGAAGACGAATCATCTCCGGTCTTATGGGAAAGTTGTTGGCCTCTTGAGGTAGGCAAATACATGAGGGTGTGGTGGTTCTTGTAGGTCTCAGAATCTCTCTAAGAGTCCTCCCTAGATTAGCCAAAGGGACAGGGGGTTCTCTATATGGTTGAGCATGGGGATTAGGAATCCCCCTTCCCACCGCCGGGGTTGCCGGCGGAACAACACCATCTCCTTGTCTCGGAGGGTCATAAGGTCTTTGAGGGTTGTGAGGTAACCCTTGGTCATTTGGATTTACAGGAATTTGTTGATTCTTAGTGTGCTCCATTAAAGGAGTGAAAGGTAAGTGAAACACACGTCTTGCAATTGGATTACTAGGAGCTTGTTGAGGTGTGATTCTTACAAGTCGGTGTTGCTCATCACGAGCCCACGCCGACATGCACTAATTTCACCTCAACCAAAATGGTATTTACAAGAGTTATGTACACAAAGAATTTTTGCATAAAGTAAAAGAGGCGAGAAAACTTACCGGATTTGCAATGTTATTGCAAATTACCACTAGCTCTCTCTCCGAATCAACTAGAACGCTCGCCACTCCTCGGCAACGGCGCCAATTGCTTGAACGTAAATTGATGTTGTGTGCGCAAGAGATTCCCAAGCGTAGGAGTCCTATGGTCGTAAAGCAATGAAACTAGGGAGTACCTAGGTCATATCCACAGGGAGTGGAATAGGTTCTAGCGATTCTTAGGTTATGCTACCCAATGAATGCAAAAACAAGTGTAAACATGGGGGTTTGTTTGATTGTTGAGATTTGTGCCAAATTAATGGCAATGATTTGATTTGAAAACTTGTAAATGAAGGAAAGGATGGGTTCTATGGATTCATTCCTTCCTAACCTAGGTTTAGTGGTTTCTCAAACAATACACATTCAAATAATCCATGAGACCTATGGTTTTGAATGGAAGGATTTAACAATACAAGCTCAAGAGAAGAAAATATAAGATGGGATGCAACCTACTACTCATTTTGATGTTTTCACATACACATGGAGTTCATCTGTGCTCATCACCAAAATACAACCTCTCATCGGTCATATTTTGGTTGTGAATATGAATCCATATGGTTTCAAAAGAAATGAGAGTAGAAGAAGCTACATTCCATTGACATTGAAGCATTTGAGTCAAGAAACCACATTTACCTGAGGCTTTGGAGAGGAACTTCACCATAGAACCCTCATTGGGTATTTAGCTAGCCATAAAGAAGAAAAAAAACACCATACACAACAATAAAAGCTGAAAAGGAGTAAATGCTAAGTATTAAATGCACCAAAAGAAGTGTAACTTACAACCTTGAGATGAAAATGGAAAACAACAACCTAAACTAGGGATTACAAGGTAAGAACAACAATATTAAACAACAAACTAAGCTATTCTAAGTAAGAAATGCAAGAACCCTAGAGAAACTAAAAGAAAACCTTAAGAACTAAGCTAACCCTAGAAAAACTAAGCTAAGAGCAAGAGAGTCCTCTTCAATCAGCTGAAAATACACATTAAATATCTCCCCCAAAAAGGTATCAGACATGGGGACCAAAGGACAAGAGTGCCCTTGCATTTGGAATGAATTACATTTGACCCGGAGGTTTTCCCGCACAAGGGTACCGGTACCCCTCCTAGGAGGGACCGGTACCCCTCCTAGGAGGGACCGGTACCTTACTCTTCTGCATAATGGGGACCGGTACCTCCCTTGCTGAAAAGCCAAAACTGCATTATTTTGCCATCCAAACTTCCTCGCTTCAGCTTCGCTTGCCCCGAATGATCATATGAGCTTGAAAGACCGCTCCAAAGGTGCTTGGTCCTCCATTGCAATGGAATAGGGCGAATGACTTGCTTGGGGAAGGCCTTACGGAGAACATACCACGGATGCATAACAATGAGCATGAGAATGTACTTGCTAGCCTTGATCATCGGATGAAAACCTTCGGGATTCATCGAACACCTTCAAAAGATGGAATTAGCGCCATGCAACCTGCAAGGGCTCAAAAACAACAAAAGAATCAAATGCACCAGAATCAAGTCAAACTAGGGTTGAAGAACAGGTAAAATGTACAAAAAGACGAGTAACAATGGGCGAATTTATGTGCTAAACACTTCACTCTCTTCCTGCGAGTTACAAACCGTTCATCATGAACTTTCACATGTCTGATGTGAATGATAAAGTCTCTTTGACTGATCTAATGAACATGTTGTCAACTGCTGAGGAGACCTTGAAAAAGGATTCCAAAGGAAGTGCTTTGGTTATTGATGGGGCCTCAACTTCTAAATCCAAGCCCAAGGGCAAGGGTAAGAAGAAAAAGAAGTCCAATCATAAACCAAAAGGAGGTGTGAAGAAGAAAGATTCAAAAGACTCAAAGGGAAAGTGTTTCCACTGCAGCAAAACAGGTCATTGGAGAAGGAATTGCAAGGAGTACCTCGCCTCTTTGAAGAATGGTTCTTCTAGTGGTACGTCTTGTTATTTATTCATTTACTAATTACGAATTAGTATTCTGCTTATGGTATACGATACCTAATTGTGTTTTATTGTACAATGTGATTGTATGTAGGAGACAAAGGGAAGCATAAGGTCGAGTGAACGTCGAGCTAGCATTGTTTGGAAAGGATCAAAGTGTTGATGCCTTTGACATTGAAGCTTGATTCTTGATTTATTTATTTAAGAATTTTAAGAACTCTTTTATTATTGTCGGATGTAATAATTATTTCTTTTGAAGTTCTATTTGGTTTTGAATATTATGTTTTGAAACAGTTTATCTTTAATATTGGATATTTTGGATATTTTCTGGCAATTATCTTGATGTTCTTAATTCTTTATAAATTCTATGAATAAAATAAAAGTGTATATGGAGATTAAAGGGATAATACATGAGATGTATAAACCCTAACTTTTAGTTTGATTATACTTCATGTGTAATAGATATTTGAAATGTTCAAATGATTAATATGAAGTAAAACTGAAAGATAAATATTGAGAATATTTGCATAGATCTCATATCACTATAAGACCTTAAAAATGTCAAACGATAGAGTTTAAAGATTATTTGATAATATGGGATATTTCAAATAAAACTTTAAAAGGTGAGTTTTCTTAAATAAAGAGTTATTAGAAAACATGATTTCCACATTAGATGAAAAACTATACCTTTATAAAACATTAAAGGAAATTTTAAGTAATTAAAGGGTTTAATACATAAAGTACCTTGGTTTTAAAAGGGACAAGTGGGAGCAGGAAAGTCATCAATTATTTTCTTTATAAGTACACACTTTAAATACTAACGTAGTATTTAGAATTCCATAAACGTTATAGGAATTCAAATCTATTCAAAAATTTGTTTTTGAAAGGTTTATTATGTGAGCAAAATATTTGAGAAATATCAGACTCATATAATAATAAAGTATGTACTCACATCAATATCACAAAAATGCTGCAAACAGTTGTTAGCAGATATTGATGATTGATTCAGAATAGTGATTCAGAATAGAAAAAAGTATGTTCTTAAAGGAAGTTTAAGAATGAGATACTTGCATATAAAGAAATAATTTGGTTAGCCATTTACAAATTGCCTAAAAGAATGTCTAGTATACATTGTTTTCTTTTGAAAGCATAGGTCTCATTTACTTGGACATCAGAGTTGGCAGCGAATTTTAGTTTGAATACTATTATTGAAAATAATAATATGCAAAAGGGTTTTGCATGAATCTACTTTGCCTTAACACCTGTGTGTGTTAAAAGCCTTGTCTTACGAAGACTAGTATACGATACTATGGTGATTGGCTTTAGTGTAAGTGGGAGATTGTTAGAAGTATGCCCTAAAACCAATCCTAAAAGGTATATTAAGTTTCATATTATAATATATATATGGAAGGTATCACTTATCTAATATATTCTAACATATATGATAAGGTCCATGAATAAATGATAAGAGAAATATGTATCTCAAG
>JAESVK010059623.1:0-21738 GCA_017140935.1 Hamamelis virginiana | reverse complement strand
TGTTGAGATAATTGTGATTATAGAAGTGTTATGAACTCTTTTTTTGATAGGTGAAAATTTGGAAATGTTGCAAAAATAGAGGAAATGCTGCCGGATTTTCATCTCAAATAACAAACATTAAATTACTTTTATTATGGTTATCTTAAATGATTTGTCCTGTCATCTCAAACTTATTCAAAAATAGCTTATGGAACGTAAATGAGTGTTATGCAGTATTTTTTTATTTAGTTTGTCATGTCTTCTCTTTCTTATTCATGAATTATAATGTTTGTGATGTAATATTGAGAGGCATGGGAGACATCATTTGATTGTGGTGTTGAGATAATTGTGATTATAGAAGTGTTATGAACTCTTTTTTTGATAGGTGAAAATTTGAAAATGTTGCAAAAACAGACGAAATGCTGCCGGATTTTCGTCTCAAAAAGCAAACATTAAATTACTTTTATTATGGTTATCTTAAATGATTTGTCCTGTCATCTCAAACTTATTCAAAAAAGCAAACATTAAATTACTTTTATTATTATTATTATTATTTATTTCAAAAGCATATAACATTCTCGTTATAGTAATAAATTTAGGGTCTTATTACATTTCATATCTTTTCAATTTATGTTTTCATTATTCTACAATTAATACATGCATGAATGAGATTATTGACTTTCCTATAATTGCCTTGTCAACTCCAGGACCTTGCAAAGAAGACAAAAGAGCAGACTTGGGCTTTATGAGCAACTAAAAAAGAGTGAATTTTTTTGTGTGAATATTTTAGAATTTTGCTTTGGATTGGATAATGTAGTAGGTAGCTAGAGGTACTTAATATATAGTTTAATTCTTCTATGATATATTTTCATGAATTTAGTTATAGATGTGATAATTTCTTTAGTATATTCACTGATATATTAACTATATAAATGGTAGTCTTTTATGATAATATAGAATAAGTAGATAAGGACATGAAAATGTGCACTTTTTAATACAGATTTAAAGAGTTATTCACGGCATTTCAAAAACATAGTAAAAAACATGTTATTTATGACGGTTTATAAATGTTGTGAACAACTATTCATTGCAGGAAAATGACAACCATTTATGGATTTTTATAAATGCACTAAAAAGTATTTACGGCGTTTATTAAATGTCGTAAATAATATGTAGTCAAAATAACAATTACTTAAGGCGTTTTATAAATGCCGTTAAAAAAAACCGCGACAATTTCTCACTTTTTTTTACCGCCAAATGACAATTATTTAAGGTATTTTCTAAATGCTGTAAAAGAACTTTTTACGGCATTTAAAAAATGCCGTAAATAATACTTTTTACGGCGTTTAAAAAACACCGTAAATAATACGTGAAAAATACTTTTTACGGCGTTTAAAAAATGTCGTGAATAGTATTATTTACGGCATTTTTTAAACGCCGTAAAAAGATAATAAATGCTGCTTAAAAAAGGCGCCAAGATTTCCCGCTATATTTTAGCAGCATATAGCAAACTTATTTACGGCGTTTATCAAACGCCGTAAAAACATGGTCCATTTACGGCATCGCTGTAGATGGCGTTTTTTGCGGCGTTTAATAAACGCCGTTAATAGTTATTTACGACGTTTTTTAAATGCCGTAAAAAGCAATTTTTCTTGTAGTGAAGGCAGTGCTGTCCTTCGAATCACAAAGGCTCTGAATGGCTGTCGATCTTGTCTCGAATTGTCCCGAGACTTTGGCATGGATATTTAGGGTGTGTTTAATAGCTAAGTTGATCAGTGACAAGGCCTGTTGAGCCTTCTGGCTCATGTTTGGCTCTTGAGGCTCGAAAGGCCCTTTCAAGCCCATATTAGGGTTTCGACGGGAGGTGACCGGGATTCGATATTTTTATCAAACCAAAGCCTTCAAAGGCTTCAAAACACTTTCTTAAAACATTTTAAAACTTGTTTCAAGAAATGATTTCGAGACCAATCGGTTAGTGGATTTCAAAACCCTAAAAGAGCCCGATAGGCCCAAAACAGCTAATCGGCTTGGTTTCTCTCAACCCCTTGACTTTAGTTAAGGTTTTTCATCCTCAAACTCTTCTAGAAACATGAAGAATCGAATCACGATCATTTTGGCGCTTGAATCGTCAAATTTGGACTTGAAACGGGCCCGGAAAGCCTAAAACAGCCGAGACGGGTCGAGATAGGGCAAAATTGGGCTGAGGGATCGATGACCATCCCTCAATGGACGGTTGGCCGTCCAAGCTGGACGGTCGACCATCCTATGGTGGACGGTCATCCATGCCCAATGCCCAAATTCGCCCAATTTTGATTTTTTGAGAGTTTGGATGCTTTGGGACTCTTCCAATGGCTATCTAGCTCAGCTTGGGACACTTGGCACGACCTTAGAGACCTTGGAAGACTGATTTGAGACCCTTAGATCACTTCTTAGGGTTTTAATGACATCCATTGATCGATTTGAATCCTTTTCCTATATATACATCACTTAGGGATTAGGTTGGAGGCAAGTTTTTGATCTTGGGAGACTTGGAGCACTTATAGCAGCCACTCGCAACCTTAGCCACGAAATTTAGAGCCATTGGAGGTTAAAGAAGAGTGCTTAGAGCAAGGAAGAAGGAGGCTAAAGGTATGTTTAAGCCCACCATTATTCTTGTAATGGGTTTTTGCATAACATAGTTTAATTTTAGGGATTTTTGGGTAGTTTATATATATTAGTCTTCTTCTTCTTCTTTTATGTTTTAGGAATCATATTAAGTTCAAGTATTAATGGTTAGGAATAAGAGTGCATGATGTAGAATAGGTTTGGTTTAATGCTTGTATAATATAGATGCATGTTTTTCTATTTTGAGTCCATATTGTGTGTTTGGTTCATAAAGTATATTGTATGTTTAGGGTTTTGAGTCTTTAGTTTTGTTTTAATATATTAGCTATTGTTTGATTGTTAGGAGCATGTTTAGGATTCATTTCATGTTTAGAATGCATACTAGGAATTAGTTTTTGTCTATGTGATTTCATGTTTTCACATAAGAATGTATGTTTAGATAAAAGTTTGAGTATTCTTTTATGAGTTTATGAATAACATGCATTCATATTTTGGTTTATTCTACTTCTCTTTTCTTCATTATTATTTGAAATATGGAATGATATGAAATGTGTTCGAGGGAACTTGTAAAGGTGAGTTTCTCCCCTTGTGTTTAGCTAAAGTTATTGTTTTGTATAGTTTTTAGTTTAATATGTTGGTATGCATATTAGGACATTTGTTTGTAATTTTCCATGGATTAATATTGATTTTTAGGACATTTAAAGCATATATTCAAATCTGTCCAGATTTGAATGTATACTTTAAAGTGGCCTAATCATCATTATTAAGCCCATTTTTACATAATTTCTTCATGTAGTATTGTAGTATATTCATGTAGGATGCATGCTAGGGCATTGTCACATTTTTATTATTTTTTTAAAGGTTTTTTAAAGTTTATATTTAAATCTATCCAGATTTATTTATATCTCTAAATCACTTCTAAAAATCATTTTTAAGGCCAAATTTAACTTAGAAATATGCCTAGGTTCACGTGGTTAAATTAGCATGCATTTAGGGCACTTTTTCATGCATTGTAGAGTTAATATTATGTTTGTTTATTTAATTTTCAGCATGCATTATTATTAGTATTTAGGATTTTAGATTAGCTTAGGATTAGATAGAGACCTTAGGTTTAGGAAGGTCACTTGACCTTTCCTAGGACAGTCCTTTGTTGTAAGTACTATATTCAAATTCAAGTAATTGATTGAGTCTAAAAGTCTATCTTCAAGAGAGATTTTGAAAAAATGATTTTTATTAAAAATTGATTTATTAAATGGTGCTTTCATGAGATAGGAATCTTTTAAAAGAGTTTATATTAGAAATGATTTCTTTGAAAAAGAAATGATTTTGGAATGAAATTCCATGGATAATGTTGATTTTGAAAAAGGAAGTTTAAATTGAGGTTTACTTCTAGAAGATAAGTTATATCTTTTAAAAATCCTAAACGTATTGGAAATCTTTTAATTATCAAATAATTTTGAAAAGTAATTTTGAATGGATAAAAACTCTCGAAGATAGTATCTTAGATAAAGTCGAACACTTTTAAATGATGTAGTTCATTACAATAGGAGAGTCCTAGGGTGAATCGAACTACGTGGACTTTGATCCTTATCAAGTAATTGGTAAGGTACGTAGGCAATCAATAGGGTGCAAGTCCAATCTTAGGATGACTCTAGTCTCCTAAGGTCTTTAGGATTTCTTTGATTTCTTTTTTATTTTATTATTATCTATTATCTAGTATTATCTACACTATTTTCAATTGTTGATTAGATAAATAGGATTGATATGATAAGATTTTGATAAAGCCCAATAGTAATTAGGAGACCTTTAATTAGGGCGAGGTGGGTGTCTACAAGGAGTTCCTTGGAACCTTCCCACTTCGTAACCTAGCCCCCGAATCTAACTTTGATTCGAAGACCAAGCTTTTCCTTAAAATATGGAGTCAATGTTTTATTGAAAATAAAACTCTTTTGGTGGTTTCCTTGTTCCCTAAAAATAAGGTAGCGATTCCCAGTTTTTTACAAACTCTTATCCTTTTTCAAAAACTCAATCTTGAGTGGATAATAGAGAAGGATAAATGTGGATAATAGAGACGGATAATAGAGAAGGATAAATCGAGACGGATAAACATCATCCACAATCCACTCAAGAACTCACACCCCAAAGTGAACGAGAGGCCTCCCTATCAGGTTAGCTGGTTCACAGCCATAACCAATTTGAATCTTGTAAAGCGGAAAGACATGTTACATCTTGAGATGTTAAGTCATCAAAACAAGTGATATACACATTTCCAAGACGTTTTGCAACAAGGATATTGATTTTGTTTTTATCTGAAACATTACAAGAATTAGAAGTAAAGTTCACAAAATAGCCACTATCACACAATTGACTAATGCTAAGCAAGTTATGCTTGAAATCTCTAACAAGCAAAACATTATCAATAGTAATAGAGCCATTACCAATTTTACCTTTTCCAATGATCTTGCCTTTGCTATCATCACCAAAGGTTACAAGTCCACCATCTTTGAGAGTTAGAGAAATAAATTTGTCTTTGTCACTGGTTATATGCCTTGAGCATCCACTATCCAAATACCATTGATCCTTTTTGTTAATGGATTTCAAGCATACCTCATTTTCTTCATCATCATTTGCCATGAAGCAAAATTCCTCAATATTGGCAAACAAGCAAAAATTAGTCGTCTCCTCTTGGGTAGTCTCTTCATCACTCTTAGCATCCTCAATAATGTCATCCCAAGTGGTGGAGGTGGCGGCCATAGCTTTCCATTTGCCTCTTTGAACATTTCTTGAAGAGTTGAAGTTATTGTTGTTGGAAGAGTTCTTGCTAGGACAATGTGCAATGGTGTGCCCAAACTTCTTGCAATTGAAGCATCTACCATCATTTGCTTTGACAAATCTTCCATTGCCTTGTCTAGATTGGTTATTCTTCATCCTTATGAAGGATTGGAATTGCCTAGTAATGAGAACCATATCATCATCATCCTCATTGTTGGCGAAGTCATCACCATCACTTGCTTCAAGGATAAAGGATTGAAGAGCTAGAGTTCTCTTTACTTGAGCATTATCCTTCTCACTTTGAATTGCCTCATTCTCACTATTCATTGCCGTATCATGGATAATGAGTGAGCCTAGAAGCTCATCAATGTCAATCTCTTCAATGTCTTTAGCTTCTTGAATGGCGGTGATTTTAGGACTCCATGAAGGTGGAAGAGCTAGAAGGATCTTTGACACAGTATCATCATTAGGAATAACTTTCCCTAATGCTTGCAATTCATTCAAAAGATTAGTAAAACGAGTAAACATATCTCTAACATTTCACCTTCTATCATCTTAAACATTTCATAGTCTTGTCTAAGCATGAAAGCTTTGGAATGCTTAACTTGTTTGGTACCTTCATAAGTGACTTCAAGTTTTCTCCAAATTTCTTGTGTCGTGGCACATGATGAAACACAATTGTATTCACTAACATTAATAGCACAATACAATACGGTTTTTGCTTTATAATTAATTTGGATAACTTTCATGTCATCTTCAGTCCAATCATCCAAAGTTTTGGGAACAAGTTGCCCTTCGTCATCTTTTTTGAAAACATTTTGATTCCCTTTCATTATAACTTTCCAAATTCTCATGTCATAAGATTCAATCCAATTTTGCATTCTATTTTTCCAAAATCCATAGTTTTCACCATCGAAAAATGGAGGTCTATCGGGGTTGGTTCCCATTTGATTTGCCATGATCTTTAGCTCAACAAATTTTGAAAAACAATGAGCACTTGCTCTGATACCAATTGTTGGCCCAAAATATACTCTAGAGGGGGGTGAATAGAGTATAAGCAAATAAAAATACTTTCAAAAACGGGATACAAGATTTGTGCAAACTTGAAAAATGGATGAGTAGAATGCAAGATTGATTATCAAGTCAATACAACAAGAAGCAATTATAAAACTTGAAATAAAGAGATTGAGTTAGAAAATCAAACACGACGATTTAACGTGGTTTGGTCTCCGCTTAAGTACACGCCTCAAGATCTCCGTCTCGAGGATTAATCCACTAAGCAACTCCTTCAAGGTGGAGAAACCTTTACAACTTGCCTTCTTTCAAGGTGGAAGACAACTCACCCACAAGAGTTCTCACAAAACCCTTACAAAACTCACAATACAAGAGATTGAATATTGAATGATACAATGAATGCTTCTCAAAGCTGAATTGTAATCAATACAAGAGCACAATAACTTCTCAACATATCAAATAGATGAAGCACAAGAGTTTTTAATCAATGAGAAGAGTGAATATTGAATGCTTGAGATTAATGGATGTAAGACAAAAGATTTAATCACAAGGTAAATAATAAATGATCACCAACCTTCAATATATAGCCATCCAAAACCCAAATGACCTTTTGAAACCCTAGAAGTTGGATTATGAAGGTTTTAGGGTGGTTGGGGAATATTTAATGCTTGAATAACTAATTTAAGAAAGAGCCATTTTGAAGTTGCAGAACCCTTAGTCGACTAATACAAGCTTGTTAGTCGACTAACAAGGCATTTTCAAAGGTATTTTTCATTCCCGGGCTCGGTTAGTCGACTAGGACAAGCTTGTTAGTCGACTAGCTAAGCAAAAATCATAAAAATCAAAAGCTGGGTTTGTTAGTAGACTAGGACAAGAGGTGTTAGTCGACTACCAACTTAAACACATTTGGGAAATTTTGATCCGGGATCGGTTAGTCGACTAGCTAAGGGCGATTAGTCGATTAGAAAAATTGTAACCAAAACATAGCTACTGACCTTCCATTAGTCGACTAGCAAGAGAGGTTTAGTCGACTAGGATATCATTAGTCGACTAGTTAAGGGTGATTAGTCGACTAACTTAGAATTTCATAAACATTGCTTCTGTACTCCAATTAGTCGACTAGGACTAGATCGGTTAGTCGACTAGTAAAGTTGTAAAGGCAATAATTTGAAATTTCTAAGTCAAAATCAACACTAAACACTTTGACAAGTTAACTAAGTATTTCAAAACATTTAAGGTCAATTTTGAAAGCATTTTAGGCATGAATGCTAATGCACAATGAGATGTGAAAAAGTTTTCTCTTGAGCTTTACACAATTGATCATGAGGGAAGTCTTACAAAGAGTTCCTAAAAGTATTTGTAGATCAACTTGACTTCAAATGACCTTTTTGAGCTTGAGCAAGTCTTCAAGTTGGTCTTCAAGGATTGAACATCTTTGAATTGCTTTGACACTTGTAGTTTATTACCATGAGCTTTGATTTGAATAAAGAGCACTTGGAATGCTTGATGAATGTTGATGAAGACTCCAAAGACAATCTATGCATACGTAACACTCAACCATTTGTTAGAAGAAAGGTATGGTTTAGTTATCATCAAAATAAGGTCAAGAACCATAGGGCTAACAATTTTTTCTTCTCAAAACAAGTTTTAAAACATTTTAAGAAAGTGTTTTGAAGCCTTAAGGTTTTGGTTTGATAAAAAGATCAAATCCCGGTCATTTCAGGTCGAAACCCTAATTCTGAGCTTGAAAAGGGTCTTTTGAGCCTCAAGAGCCAAACATGAGCCAGAAGGCTCAACAGACCTTGCCACTGATCAACTTAGCTACCAAACATACCTTAAATATCCATAGCAAAGCCTCGAGACCATTCGGGACAAGATTGACAGTCATTCAGAGCTTTTGTGATTCAAAGGACAGTACTGCCCTTTAAGTCACAAAAGGCCTTATTTTCTATCAAGTCTTGCTCAGAATGCTATGAAATTCTACAGGGATGTTCCTAGACTCTCTAAAAACTAAATGCAAAAAGAACCGACTCAATCTGACTTAAGAACCTACATGCGATAATGACCTCTAACTAACTACTCATAAGGGTAAAACTGGCAACTTAGGGTTTACTACAACAAAAATGGGCTTTTGCGACACTTCTTTTATGGCATTTTTTTATAAAACGCCCTTAAAAATACTTTTTAAGGCATTTTTCGATAAAACGCCATCTAAAGCTGATATATATAGTTTTTTGCCGCGTTTTAGCAAAAAACGCCTTAGAATACTACTTAAGACAGCGTTTTAAAAACGCCGCATACATTTTTTCTTTGTTTTTTAACTTTCTAATTTGTTTTTTCTCTTTTAGTGAATCTACTGCATAAAACTTTATCACTATGAATTTTATGAAGAATTAATATCATTTTAGTTTCTTATATTGATGAGCCAAGGTTAGACTAATTAATTGAGGTTTTCAAATATCTTCTTGTTGATTCTATTTTATTGGAGTACCCCATCTCTCTTTGGATGAGTAATAATTTAAATGAGTAATCAAATTTTCCTAAATGAGTAATCAAATTAGATTCATGTTATGGTTGGTTGAATTGCTTATTATTAGGAGTGGTAGAATGTGTCAATGATTCTTCTAGTGATCATATACTATTATTATAGAAGTGTTAAAAATATAGAGTTGCTCATCCTTTTGTACTATTGTGTATATGGACTATAGTCTATAGAACGATTCATATATATATAATATCATATCCTTTCATGTGAGTGTTGGTTGCTGATTAATGGGAGAGGTAGGATGTGCAAGGATGCGTCATTTGAATGTAGTAATGTTGAAATATTGTGATTATAGAAGTGCTATAAAACTCTTATTTTGTCAGGTAAAATTTTGGAATGTTGCAAAAACAAACGAAACTCTGCCGGATTTTCGTCTCAAAATTGAAACAATATATTATTTAATATTTAGGATGATTCATGTTATTGTTGGTTGAATTGCTTATTATTGGAGTGGTAGAATGTGTCATTTAATTCTTCTAGTGATCATGTACTATTATTATAGAAGTGTCAAAAATATAGAGTTACTATAATTTGTGAAATATATGTGTATTTTAAGCTGATAATAATTATTTGTAACAATTATGTTGTTTTTGTAGTTTGAAGATTTTCAAATTGGAGCTACAAGAAATGATGGATGAAGTTAAGCTTTTTTTTTTTTTTTTTTTTTTTTTGGGTCTATTTTGGAAGGGAATGAATGTGGGAGAGATATGTATTTTTAAGAACTATATACAAATAGTTCTTTTTTGTGTTTAGAACTTTTAAATGAATGAATGTGAAGAATTTGATTTGAGAATTTATTCTAATGGAATGTGCATTTCTCTTCATGTTAGTAGTAAGATCTATATGATGCATATGAAGATTATCTCAAACAAGCCAAAAAAAAATAAAAATAAAAAAATGCCAAAAATAAAAAAAAAATATTTGCGGCGTTTTAAAAACGTCGTAGAAAAGTTTTAAAAGTGATTTAACGGCATTTTAAAAACGCCGTGGAAAATACTATAGAAGGCGTTTATAAAACGTCGCAAAAATACTTTTAAAGGCGTTTATAAAATGCCGCAAAAAAACTATAGAAGGCGTTTCTAAAACGCCATAAAAAAAAAAAAAAACTTTTAAAGGCGTTTATAAAACGCCGCGGAAGGTACTATTAAAGGCGTTTTTACAAACGCCGCGAAAGACCCTTTTTTTTTACGGTGGTGCTCTTTAAGGCGTTTTATGCGGCGTTTTAAAAACGCCACGAAAGGCTATCGAAGGCGTTTTTAAAACGCCTCAAAAAGTCATTTTTCTTGTAGTGGTTTTAACACCCTATTTCACCTCAAATCACAGGCAACCATTTATAACCCTTCCTATGGTAAAAAATGGATGTCTACAAAATGTTGTTGGGGAATGAGGGGTATTTTTGTCCAATTCATGCCAAAAGGACTTTTGGCATGAAAAAAACTTTTGAGGGACTTTTGGCATGAAAATCTTCTAAATGAGGACCTTTGGCTAATTTCCCCCCAAAAAAAAAGGTAATTTGGCTGGAAATCCTAGATTAGTAGAGTTTCATGCAAAAAGTCCTTCCAAAATTTCTTTTTGTAGAAAGTCTTTTTGTCTTATTTGGACAAAAATACCCTTGCATAAACTATTTATCTTCCTTTCACACTAGCCTTCTCTTTAGAGGATGGGAAATTGAGAGAGAGAGAGCATCCTCATCCTCCTTCTTCTTCTTCTTTTTTCTTATTTCACGCGACTGCACCTACCCCGGTTGAATTTACAGATCCAAATGATGAAAAAGGAGACGATTGCAGCACCTGGTGTTCAATCAAAATGCCGGATCTGAAAAATTTCCCATCAGTAACTCGTCAGATCTTAGATCGAGTCCGAGAGAGAGGTTGATGCTTGCCAGATCTTTGATCTTGATTTGGATTTCAAAGATTCCAAAATTTGCATATCACAATGAATTTAAATACTTAAGATTCCAAATCTGCAGATCACAAGCTTAAGTCTTCGATTGTGCAGATCATGACTTCTTATTAAAGAATGCAGAGATCATATCCTCATGCACACTCACCGCGAGTTGCTACTGCTAGTTGATTTTGTAGATCCGGTGCTCACTAGTGTTAATGACGAAATTGATGAGAGAAAGAGAAAGTGGCCGTAAGGTGAGCTCACTGGCGGTGGAAGTTATGGTCCCGACGAAGAGAGAGAGAGAACATTTCTGCTGTTGCTCTCGCCGGTGGTGATTGTGTGAGAGACAGAACATTGGATCCACATATTGTAATTGATTTGAATAAAATGTATTTTCTATAACATAGATCCAATTTTTGGTCGTGATTGTGCAATATGTGATTAATTATGTAATTGATTTCATGTTTATGGTGGTGATTATGTAATTGTTGAGGCCTGGCCTAATGCGATTTTGTAATCATGACATTTATTTTCATTATGATCGAAATCTTGATCTCAAAAGGTTTTATCAGAACGCCGTTGACAATTGACGGTAACACCACTGTCCTTCTTCTTCTTGTTCTTTACGGGAACTAGTGCACACACATGCTCAAACTATATTTTCACTGTGAGAGAGAGAAAGAGAGAGAGAGGACATTGAAAAGTGAGTATTTTCACTAAGAGAGTGGACATTGAGAAAAAAAAATTTTGCGTTGGGTTTTCACTGAGTTTGTAAAAAAATGAATACAGTGAATTCATTGTGTTTGGTTTTATTGAGTTTGGGTATTTTCAATATCTTGGGGTATTTTTACTAAGTTTAGGTGTTTTCATTGTGTTGGGTATTTTCACTGTGTTGGGCGTTTTCGCTGTGTTAAGGTAATTTCACTATGTTGGGCGTTTCGCTGTGTTGGCGTATTTTCAGTGTTAAACGTTTTCACTGTATTTTGCATTTTCACTGTGTTGGGGTGTTCTCATTGTGTTGGACGTTTTCACTGTGCTAGGGGTAGTTCCGCCATTTTGAAAAATATTTTTAAAAATTAGGACTTTTCACATGAAACAATTCTTAAATGGGACCATACGAAGGAAAAAAATATTATGAGGAGTTTTCGCATTAAACTTTTTTTAAGTAGAACCTCTCACCAATTTTTCCTAAGGGAATTTGGATAAGATCCTCATTTAAAATATTTTCATGCCAAAAGTCCTCTCAAAAGATTTTTTTTTTCCCAAAAGTCTTTTTGGCATGAATTGGACAAAAAATACCCCTCCTTCTTAACAACCTTCAACGCCCCCAACTCCCGAGTTCACTACGTCATACCCCGGAGTTCACTACGCCGACACCCTGAGTTCCTACGCCGGGCCCCGGAGTTCACTGCCCCGGAAATTCTGAGTTCCTAGGCCGGAATCCCGAGTTCCTACGCCAAAATTGCAGTTCACTACATCGAAAAAAAATTTAAAAAAAATTACAAAAAACAACAATCTTTTTTTTTTTCCTCCATTTTCTCACCAACCAAACAAAAAATTAATTTTCATTGCACTTGCAAAAATAAAAATCCCTTTTCTTACATTTTTCTAGCAACCAAACAGAAAAAATGCATTCTACCATCTCTTTGATTCCAATTATAGCAGTGGCAAAAAGAGCTGTGTAGCACCATCCTCTTTTATTTACATCTCTCTTTCTGTCATTAATTGCACCAATTCCTTCACAATCTCCTTATGCCCAGCAGTTATCGCCACATGAAGAGCTTTTTTGCCTCCACATGTAATCATTGCTCCAACAACATTAAGGCTGAGCTTCATGGTAGATCTATCATCCCAATGTCACCGGCGACCACCAGCAGCAGCAGTGTAATGCCCCAACCTGACTATTATACCGACTATCCCGGGTAGGTCGACACATGTCAAGTACAACCTAACCTACTCATTCATATATCCTCATGAGAGCCAAGAAATATGAGTATATATATATAAATTTAACAATATGAAATGTTATGCTCATTCAAATGTCCCGAGCGTATATATATATAATAACAGTAAAACAAAAGGAAATAATGCCAACATCCATGGCAAATAGGCTGTGCCACAAATAGTGACAAATCCTGATATCAAGAAAAATATAAATAATACACATCTCATAATTATGCAAGTCCTAATGCAGAATATACCATGCAACTATCCAACAATCCTCGAGCAGAGGCTTGTCCAAACCAAGAATGCAACCCTAAAGCCAACCTGAAATCTGTTGCATAAAGCAGGGGTGAGCTTCAACATGCTCAGTAGGAATAAAGTAACCTCTACTAATAACAATAATACAATGATACATGGAATATTTAAATATTCAGAATTTCCATAACGTTTATAAACAGTAAATAAATCAGTTGTAAATCAGTGTGGTCTTTCAGTGAAAAACATATATCGTTCAGTTCCATGTGTCAAAGATCTATTTCGAAGTATTGCATAATAATAAACTGATTGCACATGTTCCTCATATCATCCATATCCATCGAAACCAGGCTCGTGAGCGTATTACAAGTTACTGGTTCTTGGCTAACAAGCCACCGGTACCAGCGTCACCAAAACCGACCACTACGGGGTCTGACCTCTCGAGAGAAACCGATCAGTTGCCTAGAACACATGGCTAACTGTCGAGCCACTACCGGGCTATAAACTTTGGGTCCGCACTAAGGCTCCACCCAGGACCATGGGCCCTTATAAAGAAACCTCCCTGTGATATAAATCGAGCCAGAACCATGCATAGCAGCAAGAAAATATATACATTCAAACCAATTTCCAAAGCGAGTGGGTAAAGCTGTAAATAAGTGGCATATAAACATAGCAAGGCATTTTTCTAAAACCATTGATAATCCATCATCATTTATAGAAAACAGTTCTTAAGACAAAGCCATATTTTCAGTGTAGATACATCGTAATTCATGAATATTGTATTCATTTCCAAACCTTCAGTTCAATCCAAAATCAATGGGACAACTAGTTAAAATATTTCATCATTCTTTTCAATTGTAATCCATTTTAGAAAAACAAGAATACGTTTATAAACCAAGAATATCAAAGTTATTTACAAAAGCAACGTCACCTTATGCCTTCGTAACATTTCCTTTAAAAAAGCATATAGTCAAATGGTTGTTCCCCAGTTTATATAAATATTCCATTTTATTTCTAGATAATTCGCAAGTAAGTATAGTTAAGATCTCAAAAGTCACGGTTCAATGCTTTAGCTTCATTTCATAAAAATGCCACACAATAATAGTTCTCAAATCGTTATATTCCATGTATCTATTCAACCATTTGATAAACAACAAGGTTCTCAAGTATTCATAAATTAATTGTTCAAATGTGTTTAATATTCACTAAGTTCTCAAAACAGATATAGAACAAACATATCATCATTAGAAGTAAAAGGTTACTTATCCCTACCTCAATGCAACGGTGTTTCCAACCGTTGTGGCTCCACGAGCCTCCCAATGCAATGCTTGATGCACCCAATGCAAGTGGTCCTCCAAAGGACCCAACCAAAACTGAGAAACAAACAATAATGCAAGCAAGAAAGATCAAACGAAAGCACAAGCATCCACAGTTTCAAAAGTAACACAATACGACTCTCAAAACTGCTCACTCACGACTCTATGGGTCAAAACCCCAAAATGCCAAACCAAAAGACTCTAGAACTTCCAAGATTTATTCCCAAGTGCGTTGAGATACCACACATTGCATTCCATGGCCAAAAGCAAAGCGGATCTGAGGATATAGGCCAAAGAAGACAAAGTGCACACACGAGGGGCAAATCTGGTATTCCAAAATAACTCTCTCTCCAAAAATAGTTTGACCTCAAAACCTGAAAATTTAGAAAGTATACTCCATAAGCTTTCCATGCATATAATGTGAAAGGTTTTGTGATGAAAAACATGGATTCGCAGCGGAAGAGGAAAAACAAAAATTTTTCTTTTATAAAAACAATCCATATTCACAAACCTTCAAGAATCATTTCAAGCATGGGGTCATGTATTTAATACATACAAACAAGAATGAATATTTAAGAACATAAATAAACTTTACTTGATTGTGCTTTTCGATGTAGCTTTCCTCTAAGTTTCAAAGAGATGAAACCTCCAAAGATATCCACACGAGAGTAAGATTCCTTGAACCTTCTAGTCTTCCACAACACCTTGTGAACAAACTAGCATGGAGAGGGAGAGGAGAGAGAATTCGGCTATGAGGGTATGGGAACCCTAGAATGTGATGACTTGATTTTTAGGGTTGCCTCTCCTCATATTTATAAACTATCTCCTCTTTAAGGAGTGTTTGGTTACTAGTGCTAGCAAGACCAAACATCCTTGTATAGAGTAATCATATTCTTGGTTATGTTTGACTTTTAATTAATTAACCTTTAATAATTAAAATCAAATATATTTCAAAGATAGGATTCCCCTCCCGCAAGTTTAAGAAACTCACTTACACTCTATTGTGTGTGACCCTTTGGGTTCACCCTAACCTAGCAGTGGACAGGGACATCTCTATGTCTCCTAAAATAGAAACTTTCTATTTTAAGGTTCAATTGGAACGATTCCAATTTTTCCCTCATTGATAACACTTTATCAATAGGCTTTCACTGGTCATGAGTGACATCTAGCAACATATCATGACATACCCTAGGTTTAGGTGAATAGCAGAACTATGTGAACCCTTCATGTTATTTAATCCTTCATCCCCTAATGTCACAGTTAAGATAATAGGTATGGTTTTAGTCAAACCCTATCTTAACAACCTGATATCTGTCCCACAAAATATAATCTCAATAAGGTAATAGTGAAACTCTTTTCACTGTTTACCTATCACTCTGGCCAGAGGTTCCCTTTGAGAATTATCTTTGTGAACTTATCCTGACATTCTCTCTCATATAATTGAGAGTGATGATTCCTTATTGCACACTCATCCATCTTCATGCATAACTCATTAGAGCCAATAAGCACCGATTACAACCTTATGGATAAGGCTGTACAATATACTATCAAACTCTAGTAACCTATGCATAAGACAGCTATGGTGTCTCAGGTCTAAGGACTACCAAATAAATGGACATAACACTAGAATATTCCTTTGACAGAACTACCATAGGAGCATTCTTTGTAGATCATGTTCAGTGTACATATTCTCTAATATGCACCCACAGATTAACCTAAGTGTCACTACACTGATAGGAAAAACTACTTATCCTCCATATGAGTTGGTTTAAATCTGTGCTACTCTTCAAACGGTTAATTAAATATCCACTTTAATAAACCTTTGAGTAGGAACTCTTTTAGAATAGATGTATATGAGAAATATCAGTCTCTCTATCTCAACACCTTGAGATGCATATTTCTCTTATCATTTATTCATGGACCTTATCATATATGTTAGAACATATTAGATAAGTTATACCTTCCATATATTATGATAATATGAAACTTAATATACCCTTTAGGATTGGTTTTAGGGCATACTTCTAACAATCTCCCACTTGCACTAAAGCCAATCACCATAGTATCGTATACTAGTCTTCGTAAGACAAGGCTTTTAACACACACAGGTGTTGAGGCAAAGTAGATTCATGCAAAACTCTTTTGCATATTATTATTTTCAATAATAGTATTCAAACTAAAATTCGCTGCCAACTCTGATGTTCTAGTAAATGAGACCTATGCTTTCAAAAGAAAACAATGTATACTAGACATTCTTTTAGGCAATTTGTAAATAGCTAACCATATAATTTCTTTATATGCAAGTATCTCATTCTTAAACTCCCTTTAAGAACATACTTGTTTCTATTCTGAATCACTATTCTGAATCTATAATCAATATCTGCTAACAACTGTTTGCAGCATTTTGTGATATTGATGTGAGTACATACTTTATAATTATATGAGTCTGATATTTCTCAAATATTTTGCTCACATAACAATCCTTTCAAAAACCATTTTTGAAGAGATTTGAATTCCTATAACGATTATGGAATTCTTAAAACTACGTTAGTATTTAAAGTATGTACTTATAAAGAAAATAATTGATGACTTTCCTGCTCCCACTATTCCCTTTTTAAAAACAAGGTACTTTATGTATTAAACCCTTTAATTACATAAAATTTCCTTTAATGTTTTATAAAGGTATAGCTTTTCAACTAATGTGGAAATCATGTTTTCTAATAACTCCTTATTTAAGAAAACTCACCTTTTAAAGTTTTATTTGAAATATCTCATATTATCAAATAATCTTTAAACTCTATCGTTTGACATTTTTAAGGTCTTATAGTGATTTGAGATTCATGCATATATTCTTAATATTTATCTTTCAGTTTTACTTCATATTAATCATTTGAACGTTTCAAATATCTATTACACATGAAGTATAATCAAACTAAAAGTTAGGGTTTATACATCTTATGTATTATCCCTTTAATCTCCATATACACTATTCTTTGTATTTATTCATAGCATTTATAAAGAATTAAGAACTTCAAGACAATTGCCAGAAAAGATCCAAAATATCCAATATTAAAGATAAACTGTTTCAAACATAATATTCAAAACTAAATAAAACTTCAAAAGAAGTAATTATTACATCTGGCAATAATAAAAGAGTTCTTAAAATTCTTAAATAAATAAGTCAAGAATCAAGCCTCAATGTCAAAGGCACCAACACTTTGATCATTTCCAAACAATGCTAGCTTGACGTTCACTCGACCTTTTGCTTTCCTTTGTCTCCTACATACAATCACATTGTACAATAAAACACAATTATGTATCGTATACCATAAGCAGAATACTAATTCGTAAATAGTAAATGAATAAATAACAAGACGTACCACTAGAAGAACCATTCTTCAAAGAGGCGAGGTACTCCTTGCAATTTCTCCTCCAATGACCTCTTTTGTCGCAGTGGAAACACTTTCCCTTTGAGTCATTTGAATCTTTCTTCTTCACACCTCCTTTTGGTTTATGACTGGACTTCTTCTTCTTCTTACCCTTGCCCTTGGGCTTGGATTTAGAAGTTGAAGCCCCATCAATAACCAAATCACTTCCTTTGGAATCCTTTTTCAAGGTCTCCTCAGCAGTTGACAACATGTTCATTAGATCAGTCAAAGAGACTTTATCATTCACATCAGACATGTGAAAGTTCATGATGAACGGTTTGTAACTCGCAGGAAGAGAGTGAAGCAGAATATCAGTCCCCATCTCAGAAGAGATATCCACACCTAGATCATGTAGGGCATTGTGGACCAGCCTCGCGGACGGGGCTTTGATGGTGGTGTGAGTCCACATCATCACCGGGCGATGTGATTAGGGGGGTTTAGAAATCAAAACAAAGGAGTCGCCACCTTATTTTTAAGGAATAAGGAAACCATAAAAACATTTTATTTTCAATAAAACAAACTCCATTAATGGAAAAGCAGTCTACAAACCAGAGTTGGATCCGGGGGCTAGGTTACGACGTGGGAAGGTTCCAAGCTTTCACTTGTAGGCACCCACCTCGCCCTAATTAAAGGACTTCTAATTTATTTGGGCTATTTAAATTTCTTAATGCAAACAATCCTAAATAATCTAATCAACCAAAAAATAGTGATATAAATGCATTATCTATATTAGTTATATTAATAATAATAAAAAATATATACAAACAAACCCTAAGAACCTAGGACACCCTACGGGCATCCTAGGGCGGACTTGAGCCCTATTAGCGCCTACGTAACTTACTAGTATCACCCAGCAAGTATCAAAGTCCACGTAGTTCGACTACCCTAGGACTCTCCTATTGTAATCGATCACATCATCAAAGGTATTTCAACCTAATTCAAGACTCTAGCTTCGAGAGTTTTTGTTTGTTCAAAATCATTTATTCAAAATCATTTATTCAAAATCATTTATTTGAAATCATTTCAAATTAAGAGATATTCATAAAATCCAAATATTCCAAAATAATTTTTATTTTTAGAATTAAATTCCAATTGAAAATCTTTTTCAAAGATATTTCAAGAAAACAAACCATATTGGGAGGAATTTCATTCCAAAGTAAAAATCTTTTAAAATATTTCAAATCTTTTGAAAATCAATTAATAATCAAATATCTCATAAAATCATTTTTATTTCATAAATATTGCATCAAAAATCTTTTAGAAATCTCTCAAAGATCGACATCCCAAATCAAATAAAACCCGCAAATCCGATGGCAATCTTTACAACAAAGGAAATTCCTAGGGAAGGTCAAGTGACCTTCCTAGCCTAGGGTCTCTAACTAGCCCTAAAGTTAATCTAGAAACCCTAAAATCCTAATGCAATGCATGCTGAAATTTAAACAAATAACAAGTAATCAATTCTAAAGATGCATGAAAATGCTCCTAAATGCACACTAATTAATCTATGTGAACCTAAGCATATTTCTAAGTTGGTTTTGGCCCTAAAATAATTTTTAGAAGTCATTTAAGGCCATTTTCAATTCCGGACAGATTTGAAAGCGGACTTTAAATCACCCTAAAAACTTTAAAAAGAAGTAATAAAAATCATGTTAATGACCTAGCATGCATCCTACATGAATACACTACGAGAATACTATAATAATCATGCGAAAACATGGCTTAAAAATGATAATAAAGCCATTTTAAAATATATATTCAAATCTGGACATATTTAAATACATACTTTAAATAACCTAAAAATCATTCTTAATCCATGGAAAATAATGAACAAAAACCCTAATATGCATACTAACATAATATACAAATTTAACCTACAAAATATACATGAAATCATGGCTTAAAAATGTTATTTAAGCCTCATCTAAGCCCATGTTCAAATCTGGACAGATTTGAACCTTGACTCTATGGGACTTAATTAACATAATTAATCCATTTAAAATGATGAACAAAAATCCTAACTAGCATGCTTGACTAGATTAGTACACAAAATAACATTAAAACTAACAAAAGTATGCTCAAACAATTAATTTAAACACAAGGGAAGGATCTTACCTTCGCACGCTCCCTCGTACACAATTTATACATTCAAACAATATATCGAGTGTTCAAATAATCATAAAAACACGAAAGAAAAAAACTCAAGACTCACTATAAAAATGCTTCAACATACTTACACAATCATGGATATCATATAATCATCACAGGATTTCAAAAATCATGCAAACACATTGAAACATTATCCTAAGCATGCTTACTTACATAAAATAATAATAAAAAACTACTTCTAATCATGCATATATACATAAAATAATAAGAAAGCTAACCCTAACATGCATACACACATGAAATCACAAAAAAAACTAACCCTAACATGCAAATCACAAGAAACTAACCCTAACATGCAAATCACATGATACTAACCTTAACATGCATACATACATAAACTCACAATAGAATTCACTAATCCTAAACATGCATACTAACATAAAATAATAACAAAACTAATCCTAAACCTATTTAACCACATGAAATCATAATAAAAGTAACCCTAATCATGACATAAAATAATAAGAAAACCTAACCCTAACATGCATATGACATGAAATAATGAATAAAATAAATCCTACCATACTCATAGTAGAATGAAAAGAAAAGAGAGAAGTCATATCATATGAAAACCAAGAGGACTTACAACATAGCCTCATCAACTTACACCAGAAATCATGAAGAAATGAAGGTCAAGGTTAAGAGTTTACCCTTCGATCTCCTTCTTAGCTAGCCTCCTCCAAGCCCTCAGCCTTTTCCTCTTACTCCTTCAATGGTGCAAGAGTGAGGAGCCTCAAAAATCTGTAGCCTCCTCTCTCCTCAAACCCTAAAATTCTCTCCTTCCCTCTTTGAACCCCTATAGTGTAGTTTATATAAAGTTAGGGTTAAAAGCATTGAATGGTTGAGATTAAATTCTTTAAAAAACGATCCTAAGGCCTAGGATGAGTCTTTCTAGGGTTTGAATGCTGAATCCCTTCGCATTTAAGCCAAAAAATCCAATCAAATCGGCCAAAATAAGTCAAGGTTTTTAAAAATGGCAAAATTGGCTCGAGCCATGCTGGTGGCCGTCCTAGCCTGGACGGCTGGCCGTCCTAGGCTGGACGGTTGGCCGTCCTAGCTAGGATG
Source organism: Hamamelis virginiana (assembly GCA_017140935.1). Lineage (NCBI taxonomy): Eukaryota > Viridiplantae > Streptophyta > Magnoliopsida > Saxifragales > Hamamelidaceae > Hamamelis > Hamamelis virginiana. Next base: position 763 of record JAESVK010059623.1, on the reverse strand, counting down.
GTCACCGTGCTGAATTTCCATATTTCGATCCCCAAATTCAAGGGTCTTCGAATTTTGGCCATATTTTGGTCAAATTTGATCCAAATCCGACGGTTCAGGGCTCAAAACGACCGTGCTTTGATCCTCCACATTTTTAGAATGTTTTTGGGTTAAAATCAATTGACCATGGTCAAGGGTTTTAGCAAAAAGCTAGCCAATCGACCCGGTTGTGCCAAAATTGGTCAAATGACCATTCTCTGTTTTGTAAAATTGATCAATTAGGCTTGCACCACTTCTAAAAACATGGTTTCAACATGAAATTGGCACTTAACAACATGTTTTGAAAATCTTTTGTTTTGGTGAAAACGACCAATTCACGGTCAATTTGATCGAAACCCTAATTCGGCTCATCCTTACCTGTGGGACCGATTTTGGGAGAATCCATCCCAACCATTCAAAGGCTCAATTGACATACCAAATTCACTCCCCACATCCACATAAACCTCATGAAACAAACCGTTTCGAATTCGGAGGTCATTCGGAAATTATACGAGAAAAAGGACGAAAATGCCCTTCAAGTCGCAAAAACCCTAATTACCTATCGAGCTCTTATCAGAATGTCATGAAAATTTACAGGGATGTTCTAAAACACCTCAAAAGTCAAATGAAATACAAATGGGGTGATTCCAATCCAAATGTACACATGAAATAATGAATTGTCCTTTTCCTCAGCAAAGGGCAATTTGGTCAATTTGGTCTTTTCAAGGCCAATTCCTCACCCAAT
>JAESVK010059621.1:0-12701 GCA_017140935.1 Hamamelis virginiana | reverse complement strand
TAGCACATAATTGCGTCGTTATGCTGCCGAAATTGTCCCAATTTGATATGAGCCTTGTTTGTGAATGCTAGAACTTAGGGATATGTTACCCTTAGATAAACTTTGATATTTTTAATATAGGCCTTTTATTTTAAGGATTTTGGTCCTTAGAATGAAAGGACTATTTTGAGGATGGAAGATAATATTCTAAAGGTACATACCCTTTTCTGTTATTAGGTTGTTTTGGCTTGTTTTGACTAAGACCTTCGATTCAAAGGAAAGTGTCCCAAGAATGAAGGACTGGTCATTGGAATTGCTCTTTGAGCCCTGTTTGGTCAATCATGTTTTATTTCCCTATTGGTGATTTCGATTTATTTCCTAATTTCTAAGGAAATGCCCTTGTGAAATAGGGAAGTGAGTTGGAATTATGATAGGACGGTTTTCCCCTTTCTCCTTGTCTTCTATTTGGATAGCACCTCTTTGATAGTCTGTCAATAGGTTTTGAGTATCATGGACTTGTCCCTTTTTTCTAAAAAAGCTCATTTCATGGTGTAGAATTCTGGCCTGGCGTCGTGATTCTAGAGGGCGTCTTTATAGTGTTGAACCCCCGAGTGTATCCTCAATGGCTGACGGAGAATCCAGTACCACTGCTACAGTGTTGAATGCTATCATGGACAGAATTGATGCCTTGGCCCGTTAGACTGAACAGATTAAGAAAATGTCCCAAGATAAACAGACCAGTACAGATCAGGTTAGGGAGGCCCATTTAGAGAACCCGAAGAGTACCTCTGATCCACCTATCCCGGCCCAAGTTGATGACAGTGCCAAGGCCTAGGCAGAAACCAAGTCTAAGCCCATCAATCTGGATGGCGAGCCCAGTGGATCTAGATTCCTCTCTGGGGATCCGATCCTGTTGTCGAGTAAGGTTGAAGCCTTAGAGAAAGCCCTGAAGGGGATGCGTCGGTCTGATGACATGGTTGATGTGACATCTTTTTCACTGTTCCCCAAGGCCCGTATGCCGTTCAGTTTTAAGATGCCTGAATTAGAGAAGTTTGATGGGATGGGTTGTCCTAAAACCCATTTGAAGATGTATGTGAGGGCGATGCAACCTCGTGGAGCTGATGATGAGCTGTTGGCTCAGATGTTTCATGAATCACTGAAAGGGTCAGCCTTGAAATGGTTTTTATCCTTAGATGAGACTAAGTTGAAGACATGGGAGGATGTTTGTAATGAGTTCACTAATCACTATAAGTACAACACTGAGATTGATGTGACTCGTAGGGATCTTGAGACTACTAAGCAGGAACCGAGGGAGAGTTTCTCTGCCTTCATTTCCAGATGGAGGGCAAAAGCTTCGCAAATGACCCACAGGCCTACAAATGATGAACAGGTGCAGATGGTACTGAAGAGCCTCTTGCCTATCTACAACAAGTATTTGTTCTCACAGTATTTCCCTAACTTCAAAGCCCTTGTTATTGCCGGTACTCAAGTTGAAGATGCTCTGACTAGTGGGGCTCTCAAGGCCGAAGAACCCTTCAGAAACCGCCAACCACCTCTCAACCGCAAACCCAACCCTGAAGTCAATGCCATTGCCCAACCTTTTCAGGCTACCCAATCAAACCGCCCATTCCAAGCTAGAGAGCCGGCCCGCCAATTCACCAATCTATACATGTCCCTGGAACGTGTCCTTGAGAAATTGAAGGCACGTGGTCTCCTCACCCCTTTGGAACCCCGGCCTCTTCCAGATCCATTACCCAGAAACTTCAAGGAGAATGAGTATTATCAGTTCCACCAATCTAAGGGCCATCACACCAACCAATGCATGCGCCTTCGCCATGAAATCCAAGACCTTATTGACAAGAAAGTCATTGCCCCACCAAATCCACCAAGTCAACCAAATGTCACCAGTAACCCTCTTCCAACCCATGTTGTACCACCACCAGCTCAAATCAATGCCCTGGGCCTCGACGACCCAAAAATTCGTCACCCAATCCGCCCATATGTCCCACTCAAAACTACCTTAACCGAAGCCTTTTACCAAGCCCGATCCCAAGGCCTCATTACCCCACTCATACCCCGCTTCCATAAGCCTTTTTGCCAGTACCACAACATCTTCGGGCATGACACGGAGAATTGCAGAGTTTTAGGGAAATTGGTTCAAGATTTACTTGATGATGGAGAGTTATATCAGTATGAAGAACCTGAGCAACCTGAAGTTCTCGAAGAAGCTCCTAGAAGTAGGAATTCTCAACGTCAGTTGAAGGAGAGATATCTAGCGGGAGACCCGGAGGTCTGATTGTTAGGAGAATCAAGCGGCAAATTTGATTATTATGTGCTCTATTCATCGAGAAAGATTTCTGATGAACCTATCATTCCAACGGGATGGGATGATTTACCTGCAGAAGTTGAACTAGATATTTCTTCTTCACCCGAAGGGTTGAGTCAGGATACCATGCAGAAACAGTTTGAGAATGGAACCTCTTCAGTCGTGAAGATCACCGGGGAAGACAGTGATTTGATCGGTATGATTGAATGGAAGGATCTCATGAGCACACCTGAGACCATAGAGAATCTGTGGGCCAGTGATGAGGAAGTAGACCATCTGACTCGAGGCGGACGCCATTTCAAGCCAACTCATTTGGAAGCCAGTAATCCGTTGGGGGAATTAGAGAAGGGTCAGCGATCAGATGTCATAGAAGAAGAGGAAGAAATACTGAAACAGTTGAAGAGAACACAGGCTAACATTACCATTTGGGGATTGCTCATGGCTTCACAGAAACATAGAAAGACGGTGCTTCGGTTGTTGAATCAAGTGCAGGTTCCTATTGATACGTCCCCTGAGGGTTTGGTAGGTTTAGTAAATCCGGTTCATCATGGACCGTCCATCTCATTTACTGAATCTGACTTACCCAAGAGTGGGAGTAACCATCTGCAAGCTCTGTACATCACTGTGGATATTTTGGGAAAGAGAGTTCCTTCAGTCTTGGTTGACAATGGATCAGCATTGAATGTATGTCCACTCAGTACTACTACTGCATTGGGGATTGAACCATCTGAGTTTTCGCCATCAGGACAGACTGTCAGAGCTTATGACAACACTCGCAGAGAAGTCGTGGGAATGGTGACTCTTCCAGTTGTTATTGAGCCAGTTGAATTCAATGTTGATTTTCAGATCCTAGATGTGCCAGCCAGTTTTAATCTGCTTTTGGGAAGACCGTGGATTCATCCGACCGGGGCTGTACCGTCATCACTTCACCAGAAGATTAAGTTTCCTTATCAAGGGTCAGTGGTCACTTTGAAAGGGGATATGGAGATGAACCGAAATAGTCGAGTGCCAATCTGTGAGATCAGCCAGGAGTTATCAGAAGTGCTACTGTCAGGGTTCGAGTATGTACAGGCTATCGAAAGAGAGCCCGAGCAGGCGGTTCTGTGTCTCGAATTGCATACTTATGAGGTCGAGGCGATTTATCCAATTGAGCCTACAACTCCACCTTTACCAAACTGGGGCTTTGAAGATTGTCCTTTCATCCATGATTGTGAGGAGATCGAGTCACTTCCATCTGATGATAACTTGTAGGTGTCTTCAGTAGAATAGGATTTCCCTGCTTTCTTTGTAGTAGTGTAGGATTTCCTTGTTTTCAATAAAAAACCTCAACCTCATTTGAAGAGGTACGAGTGTCGGTTTGTTTCATCTTCTGTGTTCTGTTATTCAACTTTCAATCAATAGAAGAAGTATTCATTCTCTTCTCATCTCTTTTGCAGTATCTCTTTTTTATCATCTCTGGATTTGTATGGCATGAACATAGACCCGCGTGAGGATGTTCCTCCTGAGCTCGACGAGCAATATGGAAAGGGGCACGCTCAACCTAACATGGATGAATTAATTTCAATCAATTTAGGGACGGATGAATCACCTAAAATAATTAAAATTGGATCAACACTGTCGCCGCAAGAGAGAGAATCATTGGTAGAGGTTTTGAGAGAGAACATTGAAGCTTTCGCATGGTCGTACCAAGATATGCCAGGCATAGATCCCGACATTTTACAGCACTTCATCCCCACTGATCCGAATATGAAGCCAGTCAAACAGAAGTTGCGGAGAATGAAGCCAGAATGGGCCTTGAAGATTAAGGATGAGGTGATCAAGCAGATGAATGCCGGATTTCTACAAGTTGTGGAGTACCCAGAATGGTTAGCCAACATCGTTCCAGTGCCTAAGAAGGACGGGAAAGTACGAATGTGTGTTGATTTCAGAGATCTCAATAAGGCGTGTCCTAAGGATGATTTCCCTCTACCTCATATAGATGTATTGGTCGACAACACTGCTGGCCATGCACTCTTGTCTTTTATGGATGGCTTTTCGGGTTATAATCAGATCAAAATGTCTTCTCAAGATATGGAAAAGACAGCTTTCATTACACAATGGGGGACATTTTGTTATCGGGTTATGCCCTTCGGCCTTAAGAATGCTGGCACGACATACCAAAGGATGGCTACCACACTGCTACATGATTTGATTCACAAGGAGGTGGAAGTGTACGTAGATGATATGATTGTGAAATCTGTGGATAGGGAAGGACATTTAGCTGCTCTGAAGAAGTTCTTTGAAAGAATTATCAAGTACAAGCTGCGTCTGAACCCTCAGAAATGTGCATTTGGAGTAACTGCTGGGAAGTTGCTCGGTTTTATGATCACACAGAGAGGGATAGAAGTAGATCCGGGGAAAATTAAAGCCATCATGGAGATGCAACCACCAAAGACAGAAAAGGAAATCCGGGGATTTTTGGGACGAATTCAGTTTATCAGCCGCTTCATAGCTCAGTTGACGACTATCTGCGAGCCGATTTTCAAGCTGCTAAAGAAGGATGTACCGACTAAGTGGAATGAGGAATGTCAAGAGGCGTTTGATACCATTAAAAGGTATTTGAGCAACCCACCAATACTGGTTCCCCCGTGACAAGGTGAACCGTTATTACTCTACTTAACTGTCACCGAAACCGCGATGGGAGCTATATTAGCTCAATATCTTGAAGAATCCTTGAAAGAGAATGCCATCTATTACCTCAGCAAGAAGATGACAGATTATGAAGTGAACTATAGTGCTTTGGAAAAGACATGTGTAGCATTGGTATGGGCAACTCAAAAGCTTCGCCATTACATGATGTCTTTCCAAGTACTCTTGATCAGTCGAATGGACCCATTGAAGTATCTGCTTGAGAAGCCTGCTTTGTCCTATAAAACAGCGTGGTGGTTATTGTTATTGTCAGAATTCGACATTCAGTATGTACTGCAGAAATCAGTAAAAGGAAGAGCTATAGCAGAACACTTGGCAGAATGTGCTACTTCACAAGCAGACAATGGCAATTACCAGTTCCCGAATGAAGAAATCCTTGTGATAGAGAAGAAGGTGTGGAAAGTGCACTTTGATGGAGCATTGATTAGGAAAGGGTGTGGCATAGGAGTTTGTCTGGAGACACTTGAAGATGTGATGATACCTGTAGCAGTGAAACTGAACTTTAAGGCAACCAATAACATAGCTGAGTATGAGGCTTGCATTTTAGCCTTGGAATCAGCATTGGCCTTGGGAGTAGAAGAGCTCGAAGTGTATGGGGATTCAGCCCTTATCATATGCCAGACTAGAGGGGAATGGAAGACTAAGGATGAGAAACTGCTGCCATATCACGATTATCTAGAGACATTGGTGAAAGAATTCCGTCAAATAAAATTCTTTTACCTGTCTAGGCAAAAGAACAAGTTTGCGGATGCCTTAGCCACTCTAGCATCCATGGCAGAGATCCCAATAGAAGGGGGAGTAGCACCGATGATCATTGAATCTAGAGAAGAACCCATCTACTGTTGCGCCCTAAGGGAAGGAGAACTAAACGACGAGAAGCCGTGGTATCATGATATTCAGCAGTACTTAGAAAAAGGGGAGTATCCACCAGAAGCATCCTATGTTGACCGAAGGACTTTGAGAAGGTTGGCTAGCCAGTTCATCTTTTGCAGTGGGAAATTGTATAAAAGGTCTTTTGATGGTGTCCATCTCTTGTGTGTAACAGAAGATGAAGCAGAACGGATCATTCAGGAAATACATGAAGGGGCTGGGGCTCCACACATGAATGGGTATATGCTTGCGAGAAAGATTATGAGATTGGGGTACTATTGGTTGACCTTAGAAAGTGATTGTGCTAAACATGTTAAGAAATGCCATAAGTGCCAGGTGTTTGCAAGTGGTAAGCATCAGCCATCCATGCCACTCACTACCATGTCATCACCATGGCCGTTTGCAACATGGGGCATTGATATCATCGGCAAGATCACTCCTGCGGCCTCGAATGGGCACGAGTACATATTGGTGGCCATACATTACTTTACCAAATGGGTAGAAGCAGCGTCGTACAAGACTTTGAATGCTAAGCAGGTTGCCAAGTTCATACAGTGCAACATCATCTACCGGTATGGAGTGCCACGGGAGTTTATTTCAGACAATGGGCAGCATTTCAAAAAAGAGACCGAAGAGCTTCTTAAGAAATATGGTATAGTACATCACCATTCCTCTCCTTACCGTCCGCAGACTAATGGAGCAGTAGAGGCAGCTAACAAGAATTTGAAGACCATTTTGAAGAAGACCACGGATACGTACAATGATTGGCATGAGAAGTTGCCTCTAGCATTGTGGGGTTATCGCACATCCATTAGGGCGTCAACTGGGGTTACGCCTTACTCGTTAGTGTATGGTATGGAAGCAGTGTTACCAATTGAGTTAGGAAAACTTTCACTAAGGGTAGTTATGGAAAGCCAACTAGCAGAAGTCGATTGGATGAGGGATAGATATGAACAGCTGTCCCTAATTGACGAGAAGAGATTGAGGGCCCTGTACCATGTTCAAGGTTATCAGAGAAGGATAGCTCGAGCATTCAATAAGAGAGTTAAAAACAGGGGCTTAAAGAAAGGGGATTTGGTACTCAAAGAAATCAGAATGCCGATTCATGATCCAAGAGGGAAGTTCAAGCCAAGTTGGGTAGGACCCTACATCATCAAAGAGATACTATCAGGTGGAGCCGTGCGTCTTATGGACATAGATGGGATCGAATTCTCTCAACCTACCAATTTGGATCAATTGAAAAAGTATCATGTATAAATAAAAATAAAAATAAAAATAAAAAAAGCCCGCTAAGTAGAAAACCTGAAAAGGCTGCTTAGGCAAAAATTAGGGCAAGAGCTCGCTAGGTAGAAAACCTGCAAAGGCTGCTTAGGCAAAAAAGTAGAGCATCAAAAAAATAAAAAAAAAAAAGAAAGAAGAAAAGAAAAAAAAAAGAAAAAAAAGAAAAAAATGATTTTCAATTGATCCCACGAAATACAAGGACCTGATTCTCCAAGTATTCAAAACAAGAAAGTTGAAAGTTTTATGAGAAAAAGATATTCAAAGGATGGAGATATGTAGGCAGCCCATAAAGTTACCTTGGGTGCGGTCCAATTCTTTAAGGCAAAACAACCCTGTGTTTGTTTTCAATTGTAATTGTTTGAAGTGATTTATTCAAAACTAAAAAGATAGAATTCTTTTATTCATGAAATGAAGAAAAACCTTTCAAAGGTCTATTACATGCCATATGATTCTAATTCCATTCATTCTGAATAATAAAAAGCATGGGAAATATGTTTCAAAAGTTCTGTCAAATCCTTCGTTCCTTCCTTGAAATTTCTTCAGAGTCATCATCTCTTCTTCTCTTGTAAAGTACTACTTGTAAAGCATTAGGTGGAAGTGACGAAGTGTCCCCTCGCTCTTCAGATGAGAGACTTTCAATAAGTCCTGAAATCCTAGCCTTCTTTTCTTGTCCCCGAGTACCCATATTCTGAGATAACCATTGTTTATAAACCTCATCCAGTTCAAAAGGCCCATGAGAGAAATCAATGTGAGTTGTGCGCAATACAGATGGCCACCTTGACATCAAAGTTTTTACCACCGATGGAGAGATCGCCCTGGAAGTGTAAGTATGCTCTGAGAGAGATGGAATTGTCTGTTTGGTTCCCATTTGGCGAAGCAATCGGGTTGCTCAATAGAAAGAATTACACTTCAACCATACCAAAATCACCACAGAATAACCTAGAGAACAGAGCAGATAATGGCCAGAACAGTTCCAGTCATGTACATACACCATAAAAGTGAGAAAACTTGTTTTAGTACAAATGTTTACAAGTTACATATGATTTTCAAAGTGAAACCCCGTGCCTCATAGAGGATTGATCAACGTCTTCGAGAGTTCCTCCTTATCCCTCTGCTAGATCCCTCACCAGCTGAAGAATGACGTGGTGGGTCAGGTGCCTGAAACGGTGTTCACAGTTTGATCAGTTTGTGAAAAGGGAATAAAGATGAATTTGAGAATGTGATTTGAAGTTACCTGTTGACGAGTGAGAGCGGAAGTCCTCAAGCTCATCCTGCGAAGGTCATGCCTCATGGCAGTAGTAAGATCAATGTAATCCTGGCAATACTCTCGAGGGACCTGTCAGAAATGAATGATGTCAGTGTATCAGTGAAAATGTGTGTGCAGTTAATTGGTTCAGTGGGAGATTCACCTGTTCGTAAGAAGGATCTATGTGATATCCCTCATCGACTGAAGGTCGTGAAATAGTAGAAGTCACGAAATTGTCTTCAACTATTAGTTCTATGTTCCAGTCTGTAGGCTGCAAGGCAGGAGGCCTATTTGTTTCTTGATCATCATCACTAACAGCAGCTCTAGAGCTTTGACCCCGGGAACGGCGACTCTGTAGGCATAAAGATGAAGTTTTGTGATTGCATTTACAGGGATGAAGGGAGATGTTTTATTTACATACCCTTTCAGGAAGTTCTCCAGTCGCCAGAGGGCGCATCAAAAACTGTTGGCAGAAGACCTCATAACTCGCATCAGAGAAAAGGAAAGCGGAAAGATCCACTCCTCTCTTGGACTCTAACAGAGCCTCATCCTTCAGTTTGTCAGTGTGACGCATATTTGCAGGAGGCAGAAAAGGCACTCTAGCTGCATCCATGTTTCCGTAGACTTGGCGACAGACTCTTTCACCCAAGTACCAGTATCTGCCAGCAGGCCCCTCAAACAAGATCCGCCTATGTGTTAGGAGTACACTATGCATGTGGGGGGGAGCCAAAGTAATCCTCCAAGTACCGCATGGGTCCCAGTTCACCTGAAGATTATGAAGAGTATGAGAGTTGAATCTAGAAGATTTAAGAAAAAGACAATGGTTTGAGATTTTACCTGTTCTGCAGTGAGACCGGCAAGGATAGCTTTGGCAGCAGCATAATCATATCTATGGAGGTTGGAGTGTTTCCGGTGGCATGGATCAAAGCGGGCTAAAAATGGCCATTGGTTAACCCCCTCTTTCAAGAGAGGACAACCAAGACCCAAGTAGATGAATGCCCATACCTGCATGAAAAAAAAGATCAGGGAATTGATGAAGATATAGAAAGATTCTATTGAAAGACAATTGGGTGAAGTCAATACCTGCGATATGAAAGCCAAGCCGCCGAAATCCTGGGCAGCATCTCGAGATTTGTCACACATGGAGCGATACATAGTCGCTAATGCAGCTCCGCCCCAGTCATACAGGTGAATATTATCCGTAATCTCCAAACTCTTCAAAAAGCCTAGAGGGGCTATGTCCTGTGTACCTGCAAAGAAAGTGCATGAGAGCAGATACAAAATGAATGCACGGGCAATATCCTCGGGTTCCCCTCCCTCCTCTTCATTTTGAACACTGAAGTGATTATAGAGCCAAGAGCGCCTGACTCCTCTTTTTGTCAGAGGAACATTTTCAACGCCCAAAAGATTGTACAAGTATTCTTCATCTGCGTGAGCTTCATCATAAAAGGCGAGTGGTTGGCCTCCAATATGAAGTCCTGTAATCATAGTGAAGTCAAGTGGGGTCATGGTCATTTCCCCAAACCCGAAGTGGAATGTGTTGGTGGTGTCCCACCAGAGTTCAGAAAGAGCAATCATGGCCATTCTGTCCATGTTATCGAGCCAGAGAGAGTCCAAGAAGAACTTAAAGCCTGTTTGCTCAACAATGGCCTTAGCTTGGGGTTGGCGTGTCTCCATTAATTCCCACCATTTGATGAGCTTACCTAAGGAGTATCTTGTACGGATTTCGAAATTGGGCTGCATAAGCACATTTGGGGTTATGTTCACATCAAAGCAAATGTTGTTATTTCTAAAGGAATTTTGATTCAAATGTAATGCAAGTATGACTATTGATTTACATATCATGAATGAAGTAAAATTTATGCTTTGAATGAGCCAAAATGATCAATACATTTTCAAAAGGTTTTTACCAAAAAAGATGTATGCATATTGTATGACACAATTTATTATCAAAGGCATGGGTGGTGTCACCAAAATCCAAAATGTTTCAAATTCAAAATTGATGGTGTTTTAATCAAATTAAACATCATAGAAAATTTTTGAGATACTTTACTTGACATGAAATGACTTGTAAAGAAGAAAATGGATAATGGTGTCATTGAGGCATTTTATCAAACATGTGATATGCATATTTTCAAAATGATATTTTCAAAGAAGATTGATCATGGCAAATACTTTCTAAAATCCTACAAAAATCATTGAAATACGATTAGGATATGTTTGATTTGAAAAATCAAAGTTTACTTCATTGAGGCATTTCCTCAAACACTTGGTGTGCACCATTCACAAGCTTGTGAAGCTATGAAATGGGGCTCCCATGCTTTTCCCAAAGGTTACAATGATATGAAAATCAACAATCACAACATGCAAACAAGCATTTCAATTCAATCAATTGCATATGAATCAAGAATCATGGAGGAAATTTAACTTACATTGTCTTTGGAGTGAATATATGAAAGATGTGTTCTAGGCTCCAAGAGTAGAGATGGTGGATGAGAGTCTCCATATGAGGGTGCCTTGTATCTCGCCTTGACTTCCAAGAATGGATACTTCAAGTAAGGTGAAGGAGATTGATTTCTATCCATTTTTGAAAAGAATGGAGTATGAGGGAAATAGAGAGGTTCACACCAAAATGAAAACAAGTTGAAGAACTTGAGAAGATGAAGATGATTTTGTGTTGGCAAGAGTGCAAACCAAAGATTTGGTTGAGTATGTATGGATTGAGGATCAAAAGTGAGAGAGTTTTGGAGCAAAATGGGTTTAGAATTGCTTAGAATGAGCACAAGAGTGCACATGGGCATGAGAGGCTTAAAAAGAAAAAAAAAAAAAAAATTTCGGGTCACACATGGTGACCGTCCTAGCTAGGACGGCCACCAGTATGCCCCAATTTGATTTTCTCAAATTTTGTTTTTTTTTCGGTCAATTTCCTCCAAAATTAGTTCATGTTTTGCATGGAAATTACCACTAAATGATGATTTTGAATGATGATTTTGAAATGATGATTTTGAAAACATTATATGTGGGAGAAGTACCATATAATTGGGGCTGTGTTCATGTGGGAGATGTACCATATGAGCAATGAGTTTGAAGTTATTTTATGTGAGACATAAAATAACGATTTGAATTGTCTTATGTGATTATTTTATGTGAAACGTAAAATGATGAGGTGAGATTATTTTATGTGAGACATAAAATAATGCTTTATATGGGAGATATACCATATAATTGATGATATGTTCACATGGGAGATGTACCATGTGAACGATGAATTTGAGTTATTTTATGTGAAACATGAAATAACATTTTGAATTGTTTGACATTATTTCATGTGAAACATAAAATGATGATTGTTTTATGTGAGACATAAAATAATGCTTTATATGGGAGATGTACCATATAATTGATGATATGTTCATATGGGAGAGGTACCATATGAACAATGAATTTGAATTGTTTTATGATGAAACATAAAATAATGTGTTTGAAATATTTCATGTGAGACATGAAATAGTGATGTGAAATTATTTTATGTGAAACATAAAATAGTGGTTTATATGGGAGAAGTACCATATAATTGATGATATGTTCACATGGGAGATGTACCATGTGAACGATGAACTTGAGTTATTTTATGTGAAGCATAAAATAACATTTTGAATGATTTGAGATTATTTTATGTGAAACATAAAATAGTGGTTTATATGGGAGATGTACCATATAATTGATAATATGTTCATATGGGAGATGTACCATATGAACAATGAGTTTGAATTGTTTTATGTGAAGCATAAAATAATGGTTTGAAAATATTTATATAGGAGAAGTACTATATAAATAATATTTCTTATGGGAGATGTACCGTATAAATAATGAACCTGAACTATTTTATGTGAGAGAAGTATCACATAAAATGATAACCTGTATGTGTTTATGTGAGAGAAATATCACATAAAATGATAACTTGTATGTGTTATGTGAGAGAAGTATCACATAAAATGATGATTTGTGTGAGTGAGATATCACATAAATGCTTGTTTTGTGGTTTGTTAGTGTGATTGATTTTGAAATAATCAGAAGTGTGACTTCCAAGAGTTATTTCCATTCTGAATTTGTTCAGGAAATAAATCTCAATGTTCGTGAGATGTTGGTTGAATCATCCCTCTTTTGTTGCGGCAAAAATAGGATGCCATTTTGTTTCGTTGGTATTACATGGCGAAGCCATGAAACACCAACGAGGGGCTTCTGTGGACACCCCATTTTTACCAATTATTTCTACTATGTGTCCATACAAATGATCAACTAGAATAGCTG
>JAESVK010059619.1:0-15770 GCA_017140935.1 Hamamelis virginiana | reverse complement strand
AGTGAGGTATATTTTACTGGGTTATTGCTGGTTAATCCATTAAGAAACAAATAACATTTCCACCGTATCATTGTAAAACACACACTTGTTGGAATGATCAAAGTGGTTCTTGTGGAATTTATAGTGAAAGGTGCAGACGGTGCAGTGTCGGCTCCTCCTCTTTTTTATTTTTTATTTTTCATTTAAATTTAGAAATGATTATGGATTGACCTTCTGTATTATTAACGAAAAACATTTTGTATCTTTAGACTATCAATTGTAATAGATTGACCTCCGTACTATCAATTTGCGGCAGATTGTACCTTTATGTCAACTAATATATCGGACGTCTCTTTAACTGAAAGAAAGTGACGTGCATTCATACATTTACTTGATGTTGATGGAAAATACCTTTATGTGAGTACATGCACCTGATCAACTTTTCATCTGTTAAACGGATATTCAGTTAGCTGATAGAAGAGTGCAATCTGTCGCAAATTGATAATACAGAAGGTCAATGTGTCACAATTAATAGTTCATGGGCGCAAAGTGTTTTTCACTGATAGTATAGAGAGTTAATCCGTAATTTTTCCTTAAATTGATGAGAGCATGAACATTATATGAAACAAGTTCTTCCAAAAATTTTGATGAATATTTTTACAATGATTTTAACATTATTGTAATTTTCCACACCTAATAGACTAAGTTCTTTTGGGTTAGAAACTCGATTTGTGGAAAAGAACATATATATATATATATATATATATATATATATATATATATATCAGTTCCGATCTTTAATTGATTCAATCTCATGACAAAAGTCCACAAGACTGTCTGTATAGATAGTGGATAATCCTTCCGCCTCTAGGGTGGACAGGTAAACAATGATGATCTTATGACAATAAGAATATTGCGGGTTCAAGTGGTGGAGAAGGTCGCAGAATTCTTATATCACATTGGATGGAGACATTGAAGAGAATTTTAGCTTCTGAAACAGATGTAGTGGTACTATTTGATAGACTAGGGTTGAAAATCCAAAAATTTTAGGGTTGAAAATCCAACCATTGACACAAACCATTTTCCAAAAATTAATTTAACACAAATTTCTTAGGTGGGAACTCATATAACATCCTTTTATATTTTCCTTGTATAAAGGGCTTCATATGGGATCTGTGTAATAAAATATAATATTTCATATGCATAATTTTTAAAATATCATAATTTTATTTTTTAAAATATTATAATTTTTCATGGTTAGTATTTTGAGAAATCAACTATGCGGTCAATATAATTTTTGGTAGGCATGATATGAATAACAAAATATCTAATCCAGCGTCACATTTTTTAAAATATTGTTTACAATTGAACCTAACAAATCACTTTAGCTTACACAACTTTTATGCAATATGCCCTTTATAATAGAAGTCTAGTTCAAATACAATATTTCATTTTGACCGATATCTTTATAATGGAACCTGCCTAATTCAAGAGGAAAAAGACTTACCTGAAATAATGGAGGTGACCGATTGACACTACCAAACAACTGATCGAACAATGTTGTGTGTCAACAATCAAAGTCTTTAACATTATGAGTCAAAGTCTGTTGTCTTAACGCCTTTTAGGGGTCACTTAGTGGTGTCAAAATGGGGGATGGGGCAGGCCCGGCCCATTAAGGAAATGGGCTAATAAGCTATCGGATCGGGCTTGACCCGTTAAGCTATCGAATCGGACCAGTCCAATAAGAGGAAAAGGCCTATCCAATCCGGTCCATTAAGGTAATGGGCCAGATCAGGTTAATGGATCGTGATGATTGGCTAATGGATCGGTCTAACGGGCTAATGGATTGGGATAACGGATTTTTCCTAATTTTAACAGGCTAATGGACTAATGGATCGGGCCAAACAGGCTATTAGTCGGATCGGATCAGATCGGGCTGCTTATCGAATTCAGATCGGGCCGGCCCATTGGATAAAAAACCTTAGCTTTGTCAAGTCCATTTACTATGAATCATATTAGCCCAATCCATTAGCTATCTGATCGGATCGGACCTGATCCTTTAGCTAATCGGACCGGTCAATGGGCCAAATGGGCAGCCCGTCCATTTTGACACCACTAGGTTCACCTCTTTGTTTGTTTCCATTAATTCTTAACTTAACCTGAATTTGCTGATTGCTTAATTTTATCCAGACTAGTTTAGTCGGGTCAAATTTGGGCAGGTCTAAAGGAACATTTTGCAGGATGTAATAACAAATAAAGGGTGGTGTAAATTTTTTTCTTTTATCCAATGTCTGAAAAGGCAGTCAAGAATCATGTCTCATAAAACGAAGGTTCTAAAATTAAACTCTGATACCTTGATTATCATGATGGATGGAATTTGAGGATGATTTGAATAATATCATGTAGAATTAATAAAATAATTGATTATATATACTTTACGGAATTAATTAATCATTTATTTATTATAATTAAATCTAAATAAATCACCTTACACTACTTTACGGAATATCCTTTTACAATAGATAGAAGTCCAGTTCAAATACAATAGAAGTATATTTCATCTCTAGGGGCTGCCTAATTCAAGAGGAAAAAGCCTGAAACATGACATAAAGGTGACCAGTCACCCATTGAGACTCACAGACAAATGAACAATTTGTCTATTAACAATCAAAGTCTTCAACATTTCCGATGCGTAGCTATCGGTAGCTATTATTTTTGTATATTATTAATTTTCATGTCATTCTAGAAGGCAATAATGTAAAAGCGTAGTCTAGAAAGGAAGGAGTAATTTTCATATATCGGCCATCATGGTAATCCATTAACATATATTTAAGTAATTTAACTATCAAAAAATAAATACGGAGTACAACATTTCCAATATGTCAGTGTCAAACAGTACGACACACTTATTGAAATGAAAGTGGTTCACGTGGAATTTAATGTGAAATATGAAGGGCCCACGCCCGACGCCCGACGCCCGACGTCATCTCTTTGATGAAGACAAAGATGGCTCCTGCGAGTGTCAACACTATTTTTTTTTCCTTAAAGTAAGGTGGGCCAATATTAGGATAGGATTGCTACGTTCTTTCCCTATTTTCCACATACACCGGCTAAGGAGATTTAAGTCAAACACTACTTAACAATCAATATGGGCCCTTTTTATATGCATTTAAATTTAGTTAATTGATGAGAGCTTGAACATTATATGAAAGAAATTTCTTCTAGAAATTTTGATGAATATTATTATTATAATTTTAATATTATTATGATTTCCACATCTAATAGATCGACTAGGGTCTTTTAGGTTAGAAAATCTTATTCATGATAAATAGTATCAGTTCTGATCTTTTATTCGGATTCATGCCAAAGGCTCACATTAAGAGTGTTGTAGGTAGTGCAGTGGATTCTCCTGCCATTTAGGGTCGATAAGTACGTATGGGTCCGACCACAACGAGAATATTGTAGGTTCGAGTGCATGGCCGAGAGAAATGTTTTGGATTGAAAATCCAATATTCTACTATGGATGTTAAGTATTCTTTGAAAACAATTGGCTACTCACAAGTTTTAAAATTTCAAACAAGGAAAAATTAATAACAAAATCATTGACACAAACCAATTTCCAAAGATTAAATTAACACAAATTTCTTAGGTGGGAACTCAAATAACATGCTTTTCAATCCAGTTTTCCTTATATAAAGGGCAACGTATGAGATTTATCTTTCCAAATATTATATTTTGTATACATAACTTTTAAAATATTATAATTTTGTTTTTCAAAATATTATAATTTTTTACAGATAATTAGTACTATTTAAATAAATCAATCATTTAATCATTATAATTAAATCTAAATAAATCACCTTACACTACTTTACGGAAGATACTGTTATAATAGATAGAAGTCCAGTTCAAAAACAGTAGAACTATATTTCATCTTGAAGGGGCTGCCTAATTCAAGAGGAAAAAGATTGGAACATGACATAAAGGTAACCAGTCACCCATTGAGACTCACAAACAAATGAACAATTTGTTTGTTAACAATCAAAGTCTTCAACATTGTGAGTCAAGTCTGTCGTCTTAACGTCTTTTGCGGGTCACCCCTCGTCTGTATAGCTTATTGCGTACACTACAAGAAAACTAAGCTATTGCAACCAAATATTGCAACGGAATTGATGGTCCTTGCAATAAATCTATTTTTGCAACGGAATACGCCGTTGCAACGAAGTGAAAAGTACAACTTCATCAACTTATCTTCCACCGTCGCAAATTTGCATAAATTTGTGATTCTCACAAAATTAAATATGATTTTTTTTTATTAATTTATACGGTATATCATACAAAAATATAATTTTTTTAACAAAAATTATACATACCTTGCAACCATACATACCGTCGCAAGGTTTTCCCCCCAAAACCCATCCCGCGCATCCCTCTTCCCTCTTCCGTCTTCCCTCTTCCCGGTCTCTCTCTGTCCCTTTCTTTCAATCTCTCTGTGTACTGGCTGAACCCCTGGGTATCGAAGGAACCCTCCCACCACCGATCTCCCATAACGGCGAGCGGACCCATTTCCGGCCATCGTTGCATTGCATCTCCACCGCCATCTTCCCGCCCCAATCTATCGCTCTCCTGTCTCTCCCTCTGCAACGAACCTCACTCCAGCAACTAATGTCAGTGACTCCAGCCACGAACCTCCTCTTCCCCTCTCTTTCTCTCTCTATCCGACTTTGATTCATTCAAAAATACCTAGGTTTTTCTAATCTCTGTCAGCATGCACCAATACGGCGATGGGTTCTGCGACTTTAACACTCCCCCTCCTCATCCACAGTGATATGCAGCCATTCAATCCCTTATAGAAGCATCAACAACGATAAACTAATCGAAGGTAAGATATTGCATATTTATATATTGAAATTTTGTTTATGATTTTGATTATCAATGCCGATGCCTGTATTGGTTGCATTTGATGTGTATTTTTCTGTGATTGAGGCCTTGAGGGGTTGGCTTTGGGTTTTTTTCTTCATTTCTTTTTTTTTTTTTTCTAGAAAAATCAACCAAAACCTAGGGTTCTTGACCCTAGTTTGGGAACTTCACACTGGTGTGCAGTATATACATTTTTAGGAGTAAACATGCATATGGGAACCGAGTTTTTGGGTTTGGTATTTGATTCTGAAATGGCTTTTAGTATGTTTTCCACTGGTAGGATTGTATTGGGTCGTGTAGAACAACCCAAGTCTGCTATTTTGATTGTGGTATAGATTATGGTGTTTTCAGCTGTTAATTTGTGGCAAATATTCGATGCATTTCTGTTTTGTCCTCTCTACAATTGTCATGAGCGAAGTGAACTAATAGTATATAATTGTCATGTGAGGTCTTAAAGCATGCATTAGTATATTGGCATGATTGCTGAGGATGGTGTGCCATTGCCTTTTGCATTTTATTGCTACACGCATTATTTTCAGCTTATTTCTTACAACTCTAAAAATTCTGATGCTCATTCCCTTATTACACTTGAATAGACGTAACATATATCTTAGTATTATGGGCAAGTCATTAGAACCAAAATAGGGGGAAGAATAGGAGAGAGAAGATAACAAGACATTTGACAAAGCCAACCGGCCTGCAGTTATGAAACTAGTTGAAGACCAGCTGCGTCCACTATAATATATATATATATATATATATATATATATATATATATATTTGATTTACAGTTTTTGCATAAATGGTGGCAATGCATCTCTATCCTTTCCGATCAAGGTTTTCAATGTAGATTTGACCTCTTCATCGTCCTTGCTCTGCCCCTGCCATAATAATTTTAATTAATTATAATATGATTATAACAGTAATAAATTTATGACCTGATCATACACATTTAATTGAGGGGACCTAACTCATCAATACTTAAAACGTATCTATAAGTAGGAAAATAAACACGGAATGTCATATAGAACAGTCAGATAGTACTTACAATTTGGTTGGGAGACGTTATGGTAGGTAGAATGGTGTTGAGTGCTACAACCCCTGGATTGGTAATGTTCACAACTTCAATATATGTCGAGAAAAGAGCAGGGACAGGCCGATGATCAGAGAACTTACTCTCACTGCGAAAATAGGAGATTTGCTTCACTACTTTTCCGTACCATAAAATCCAATCGCACATGCCACCATAACCAGTATCTTATCATGCATTATCCTCGTGAAGCTATTTGATAGTAGACGAACATGAAAATAGAAACAGAAAATTTAGCTTATGTTAGGATTTGCACCTGGCCAGGCATGGAGATTACATAGCCTGTAGATCCAGGCACTAGAAGGGACTGATGCTAAAACTACATGCATGCTCTGCTTCTCTATATGCTAAAACTAGGTATGGCCCTCATGAGGCCATAACTAGGCTATATTATAACAAGCATCCAATGTCAAGGAAATTATTAGCTAACTGTATCATGCTGGAGTCATTTGATTCTCTCCTGCTTTGCTTGGAAGGCCACCTGAATATCGATTGCAATTTAAAAAATAATACTTGTAGGTAGGTGCAAACTCTATGTTTCCCTCTTTCCAACCTTGAAATACTCCACCATCTTGTTCCCTCTGAAGCTGATCCAACTCTTGCAATGCTCTCCAGTCTTGCTTCTTTATGAGCAGCCTGGCTAGATTGTCTTCCAAGTATAATCTATAGTTGAGATCCCCGAACCAGAATATCCGGCTGTTTCATGACATAATACATTCTTTTTCATTAGAGATTGACTATTTTGTTCAACTTGGTTCCAATTAGTCATATTTTTCTTGTTTTTCAACTAATTTACATTGCCCATCCTCCCCCAAAACCTTAATTTGAACCCAGGTTAGTCAGTTTACAAAATTTTGGTAATTTGAAGTAGAATCACAATATATTAGAATTTTGTTAAATTGTTCGAATGGCAAAATGATTGGAATGAGGTGAAATGTTCTCAAATTTTAAAACCTTGGGACACTCTTGGATCTCCAAACGTCCCTGAGTTTGGAGCTTTATAGCTCTACAGATTTCATTTTTTTTTTTTTTTGTCTAATTGTTACGTTAAAACTTAAAACGAACTTTGAACCTATTGGTATAAAATAATTATGTCAAAGACTTGTATAATCCTTTATCTGAAGTATATATATCTTCAATAAAGGCATTAAAATTTTTCTTCTACTTTGGCAAACTTAGACATTATCCTATGGGTTGGATTTTCTTATTCTCCTATTTTTAGATTTGTTTTCATGTTCGGAAAAAATGACCACTTACTCAGGTTCATAGATGGTGAGAGGATAACACTTGGTGATTTTTACGCCCTTCATCGCCTTTCTTCTCACCAGAAGCCAATTTTTCAGCAATAGAACAAAAACTTGTTCCTTCAATTGACATATTGATCGAAACAGAACCTTTATTTCCCGAATAACCCATGAGAGGAGCTTTAGTTTTGATAGGATTGTAAAGACACCATTGATTATAATATAAGAATGAAGTAGGAAAAACAAATGCTGGCTATTAGCATGGGAATCTATGTTGATCCCTTTGTATATCTCTGACTACTCTTTTTCACAAGTGGAGCTTAATTTCTTTGAATCCTTATCATATTTCAAATTCATACAGCTGACACAATGAAAAAGACCAAATTTCAAATACCAGCTAAAAAGTATATTGTATGCCTTTCCAGTTATATTCAAAACTTATGTTGATTATGTTCTGAAGCTATATGGATTCCCTTATGGGATTCTTGTCTGTGCTTCTTTTCTCCGTTTCTTTCTCCTGTTATCTATCAAGCTGGTGATCAATGAAGCTTGTTCGCTCCATTTGTAGAGTTTTGAGGTTTAGAAGGTCACTATCTAGGCTAAAATGATGCATTAGCGAAAATATTCAGCAATTTGTTAAATTTGTTCTGCAACGTCGGGCAACTAGAACACCAGTTGCTACCTCAGTCATTTCTAACTCGCATCTGCTAAGCAACCAGTAATGAATTAGTCAAAAATTTATGTCCTATAGTTGGCATTCTTAATAATTATTCAGTGACAGCGTTGGCATTCTTCATAAATCATTATTCTTAATTTAATTCCATATAATCCTAATAACTTCTGAAAAAAAAAATTTAACCTTCTATTTATATGTATATAGTTGGCATTCTACTAGCACGTTTGACATGGATAAGAGTTGGATCCAGCGCCACCGATGCTCTATCGAATATCAGACTGGACTGCAAAGTTCCTCGAATATGCTTTCGCACATGCATCAACAGATGGAAAGATTTTATGTCCATGTATGAATTGTTGTAATAGTGAGTGGCATAGTTTGAGCCTAGTAAAAGAACACTTAACTATTAAGGGATGGGCAAAAGGTTACTCTGTTAACAAATGGTTATTTCATGGGGAATTAGATAATACTAATGACCCTGCAGATGCGTCCCTCTCTGAAGGAGATGAAAATCGGGGAGACGATGACATGCAAGGAATGTTACATGGGGCATTTGGGATCCCAATTTCTGAAGAAGTTCTCGAATAGTATACTAGTGAGCCAAATCCTGATGCGGCAAAATTTTACAGGTTGGTTAAAGAGGCTGATCAAGACTTGTACCCAGGATGCAAGAAGTACAACGTACTTTCCTTCGTGGTTCACTTGTATCACATTAAATGCCGTCATCGAATGAGTGACAAGGCATTTACTGAAGTGCTTGCGTTCTTAAAGGATGTCTTTCCAGATATTAATGATACCCTGCCTAAATCATTCTATTATACTAAAAAGATGATAGAGGAGCTAGGCCTAGGGTACACCAAGATTGATGCATGTCCTAATGATTGCATGTTGTATAGGAAAGAGACAATAAATGACTCTGAATGCTCTATATGTCATACTTCAAGGTGGAAAACCAGTGAAGATTGTGCAACCTCTGCACCTATAAAGCACAAGCACACACCTGCTAAGGTTTTGCATCACTTCCCTTAGAAGCCAAGGTTGCAAAGATTGTTTTATGTCTGACAAAACTGCTAGTTTGATGAGATGGCATTCAGATGGGCGCACAAAGGATGGGGTGTTGAGGCATCCGGCTGATTCAGAAGCTTGGAAAAAATTGGATAACCAATTTCCTAACTTTGGCTCTGAGCCCCGCAATGTTAGACTAGGGTTAGCAAGTGATGGTTTCAATCCATTTGGTTCAATGACCCATCCCCACAGCACATGGCCCGTGGTATTGATGCCGTACAGTTTGCCATCTTGGTTGTGCATGAAACAACCTTATTTCATCATGTCTTTGCTTATTCCAGGACCTACAGCACCCGGGAATAACATTGATGTGTATTTGCAACCGTTGATTGAAGAGTTGTATGAGTTGTGGGTAGATGGCCTATACACTTTTGATGCATCGTCGAAACAGAATTTTATCATGCAGGCTGCATTATTGTGGACTATAAACGATTTCCCTGCTTATGCAAACCTTTCTGGATGGAGCACTAAAGGGTACAAAGCTTGTCCTAATTGCAATGTCGAAACTGATAGCTTTCGTTTAGGTGCTAGTAACAAAATTTGTTTCATGGGCCACCGTCGCTTTTTAGAGTTTGATCACACTTTCCATCAAGATACAACATCGTTTAATGGGAAGACTGAAGACAGACCTCCACCATTGCCCCTCTCAGGATCTCAGCTATTGGAACAAATAGGTGACTTGCGTGTGACATTTGGGAAAGGTGATGATCCAATTGAAGAACGAGAGGATGGATGGAAGAAAAAGAGTATATTCTTTTCATTGCCGTATTGGGAGCATCTATTAATACGACACAACTTAGATGTGATGCATATAGAAAAAAACATTTGTGATAGCTTAGTGGGGACTCTACTACATATCCCTAATCACACGAAGGATTCTTTGAAGGCACGTATAGATCTAAAAGAATTGAACATTAGAGAAGCCATTCATCCTCAAGGCAATGACCCCACTAAGCTATATTTACCTCCAGCTTGTTACACAATGACCCCAAAAGAGAAAGATATTTTTTGTAACGTGTTGGGTAAAGTGAAAGTTCCTGATGGTTATGCGGCAAACATATCACGTTCTGTGAACCTAAAAAAGTGAACTCTCATTGGTTTGAAGAGCCATGACTATCACATTATAATGCAACAATTACTCCCACTAGCCATGCGAAAATCATTTCCGGTTAATGTTGCTGCCGTGTTGATAGAGTTTAGCACTATATTTCGGGAATTATGTTCAAAAACAAGTACAGCTGAATCATTTAAGATACTTGAAGCTCGAATGTCTCTAACTCTTTGCCATCTAGAAATGATTTTCCTACCTACTTTCTTTGATGTAATGGTACATTTGGCAACTCATTTGCCTACTGAGGCGAAGATTGCAGGACCGGTCCATTACCGCTGGATGTACCCAATTGAGAGGTATGTGAATATTTTACAACTCTTCATTCGTACCTTAAACATATACTTTAAAATGTCTTCCTCCTAATATTTTCATCCTTCGTAGGTACTTGCTTACACTTAAATCATATGTGCGAAATAAAAGTCGACCGGAGGGTTCTATTGCGGAAGGGTACATTGTGGAAGAGTGCTTAACCTTTTGCACAAGGTACTTGCATGATGTGGAGACAAAGTTGTCTCATCCCCCACGCAACTATGAGGCTAGTGGAGCTGGATCTAGAGAAGGGTTGTCAGTTTTTTCAAGGCCGGGCCGTGCAATGGGTAAAGTAGATACTGAGTTATTAACGTATGCAGATCGTCATGCGATGCATTCGTATTTGCTATTTAATTGCCCAGAAGTTGCACCATATGTTCAGTAAGAAACCATCTTGGAATCATCTAAAAATAGAGAACTTTATCCATATATGAAAAATAAGACTAAGTTTTGTCCTTTATTACGTGGCTATCAGAGAACACTATGAAGTAACAGTTGCTGAATTTCCAAATCATCATGAAATGGAGATTAATAAAAGGCACCGAGAAAATTTTCCAGATTGGTTCAATTCGAAAGTAAGTCATTAAAGTTATGTTGTAATCCTATTGTTCTACCCATTTTAGTATAAAACACTTTGACATTTTGACCAACTTTAAACTAACTTTTTCATTAATTTGTTAAATAGATTACCAGTATGCACGAGGAAGGTGGTGATTGTATTCAAAGGGACATGTATGGCTTAGCTGGGGGACCGAATCATTCTATTAAAAAGTATAAAAGGTTTGTGGTTAATGGGTTTAGGTTTCGCACTATTGATGTTGACAAGAAGAAAAAAACTCAGAATAGTGGTGTCTTATTGAAAGCCAAAACGACATCGAATGAAGATTGGACGTACTATGGAATTCTAACTGATATCATTGAATTGGACTACTATGAGTCAAGGAAAGTAGTACTTTTCAAATGTAAATGGGTTGATGGAAGTGGGAGTGCAGTAACAGAAGACAAATTTGGAATTACACTCGTCAACTATAGTCGGTTCATAACTACCAATGAACCTTTCATTCTTGCTTCTCAAGCTTTGCAGGTCTTTTATGTGGATGACCCATTAAGGAAGGATTGGAAGGTTGCTATTAAATATTTTCCTAGGGATTTGTTTAACATGACTAGTGACCAAGGATCTACAGATGATGTAGATACTGTATAAGTTAGCTAGGTGTATGAGCTTCAAACTCAGCAATATTTTTTTTGTGGTTGTGGACTCCCAGGGAAAATGAGATTAGTTCTTACGCCATGTAATTTGTGATCAAATTTACATGCCTTTTGATTTCAATTTCTATCATACTAGTAATATTTATTTTCCATGAGTTGTGCATTGGTTTTTTAGTATGTTAGAGTGACTCTATTATGCCCCCACAAAGGTAAGTGCATTATCCTCCATCTATAAATTTTTCAATTATACAAGTTATGCATTCGTTTATATTTCCACATTAAGTCATCACTTCGTTTCTTTTTATATGCTGTGCCAAGTTATATTTTTTTATGTAAACTAATATATTGTGCCAAGTAAAGCAGGATTTTATGGCTCGAACGATCCCGAGACGGGTACGAACTGATGTCCCAGTAGAGAATGAGATCCAGCATGAACCAGAACCCGATTACGAAGAGTCCCAGGTTGCTGGTTTGGGTGAGTACTCGCCTGTGATGGGTGAAGCCTCGCCCGGCGGAGGGGTTTCAACAAACCCAGGTAATTAAATAGTGGCCATTTTGGTACGTTGCACCATTTCCATTACATATTTAAGTAAGTTTATAGAAATTGTTTTTGGAAGGTTGATTATTATTTATTGAATAGTTCCTTCACGAAGACGTGGTGTTTCCAAAGGTCGAACCTTTGAAGAGAATGGAGCGCCACTTATAGTCAAGACAAACGACAAAGGGCAGCCATATGGACCCGAGGCAAAGCGATTGAGTAGATACATTCGCGACATAATGCGTACGGGTGGCACCATACGCTTAGACCTTGAAAAGTGGAAGGAAGTGGATAGATCTTCTATCAACAGGCTATTGGGCCAAATAAATGTATGAATTATGGATAAGCATTATCTATACATGTTTTTTTTCATCAAATCTTTTACATATTTACCGAGTTATTAAATTTTTTGTTGAAATTATATTAATGTGCAGGATAGGTTTCATTTTGATGTTCCAAAAATGGAGCCTTGGTTGATAGCAAAAATGAACTCAATTTGGGTACGTGTTAAGTGCACTATTAAGAAAAAACATTACATACCCGGTGCAAATGTCCATGCTCAGTACAGCAAATGTCCTGCCAACTTTCCTCCACACCAGTGGAAGGCACTAGTTGACTATTAGAGGACATCAAAAGCAGAGGTAATTGATAATTGCCTTAGTTCATTTTTGGTTCACCTGACTTATTGTGTATTTAAATGTTTTAACCTCTTATAACTTCATTCAATATGAATATATGGCCTTTTGCCCCATTTATGTATTGTAGAAAATGAGCGCTATAGCAATTGCTAATAGAAAGAAGGTGAAAGTGGTTCATCGTCTAGGGACAGACTCATATGCAACAAAGCGTGCCAAAATGGTGATTGTTACAACCATGACATATATTCCTTAGTTAAGTGCACTATTTGTAACACCTACTAATTTTGTTTAATTTTGAATTTACAGGCAATGGACAATGAAGGAGTGGAGCCTAGTGACTTTGACCTTTTCATTGAAACTCATAAAGAGAAGGAAAATAAGCAGTTAGATTCTTTTGCTAAGGCTCTAGTGGTACGTCTCAGGCATACATTTAAATGTCAGGGTTTTTTATGAGTTAATTCATGGGAAAAATATGTGATTATTTCCATAATTACTATGTTGATTTAGGAAATATCCTTCTAATTTGATAGTTTGTTTGTGCAGGAGACAATGAGCCAAATTCCAGCTGGGACTCCTGAGGAATGTGCTAGAGAACAAGCTTTAAAATCCGTCACGGGGGGCCCTTCTCATGGGCGGATCCCCTTGCAAGGCCTACTTCCTCCAAGTATGGTTGTGCTTAAGCAAAAAGCTTCATAAGCTGAATCTGCAATGGCCGCAATTGAGAAGGCAAATAGGGATGCTGAGCTTGCTAAGAGGGCTGCTGCTGATAGCCAGGTACAGGTGCAGTTATTAAAAGATCGTATTGATGCTATGGAGCGTGAACAGAAGAGAAGGGAAGATGAGAGAGATGCTGGAGTGAATGCATTTCTTGCAAAGTATGCATTAATGGACACGGATGCATTAGCACGGGACGATTCAGATGCCACTCAAGGCGAGTACGATGTGGACAGCGTGCCGCCGACATAGTTCTTCCCTGTTTATATGGCCTTGTACTTAGTATTGAAAAGGTACATT
Organism: Hamamelis virginiana; assembly: GCA_017140935.1. Taxonomy (NCBI): domain Eukaryota; kingdom Viridiplantae; phylum Streptophyta; class Magnoliopsida; order Saxifragales; family Hamamelidaceae; genus Hamamelis; species Hamamelis virginiana. The sequence goes on along the minus strand of JAESVK010059619.1, from coordinate 1,977 downwards.
CACATAATTGGTCAGATTGTAAGTATTTTTATAGCTACTAAACTTCAGTCGTCCTTGTATGCATTATTTTTCTAGTTATTCTTATCTATGTAGAAAGGTATAGTCTTCTCTAAATATCTCACTAACCGAAGTATAAATTTTTTGCCAGTTTTTTTGTATGTAGATTGTACAGACTTGGGAAGATGGCGGTTCAGACAGACATTTTTTGAAAAGTTATGACACTAACCGATAGAAGGGTAAAGCATTTTTTTGTTTAGATTGTTTTTTGGTAACTCGATGGGAGTTGGTTGGTAAGAAATGTTGATTGGACTAACTATGGATATGGTCGATTGGACTAATATGGATATGTATGCTTTACCTTTAAATTTAAATGCATATCGAAATGAGCAAACTGCTCTTTTTTTTTTACCCCTTTAATTATATATATGGCATCATTCAAGATTATAGTTGATAATTAATGATTGAGTTGCATTCTCGAACTATGGCTAATCACAAATCAAGTGGAATATGCAGCTTTCATTTTTGTCGAAAGGTAACATAAATTCCTGATATTATATTACGCAAATATCTGGTTGCATCTAATAGTCTACCATCTTACTGTGATCCAAATCAAATTTGAAAATACATGCCTTCTCAAAGGTGAGCCAAATAGAGATATTTGTCATAAGCTACGAATGCGGATCATGATGTGTCTACTACTGATGGCGAGCACCTTCAGCCAGCTAGTGGAACAAGGAAATGCCTTGCTGTACCATTTGTTGATTCCGATCAATTTCAAAGCAATGACGTGGCTGGAAATTTGGCAACTGTTATCAAAGAGGTATTACCTATTGTGTGCCTCATTTGTATCACTTCTTCTATCCTATAGGACTTTAAAAAACATAGTCCTTATTGCCTTGAAGTTTTTAAGTATTGCTGCAGTAGTATTCTTTAATGATATGTTTTCAATGCCAAAATAAGTAGCAAGTTAAGTTAAGTAACATTGATGCAAGAATAGTTGTGATTTGGTGATAATTTAGAGCTTAATAATCTGGTGGGTGATAACTAATCGGTGCCATTAGAGGCCTGTGCTACTGAATTTTGGAATGTTGGCACTGTTTACTGTGCACCTGGTAGATTGGGAATATTCTATTGAGTGTAAGCTATTTTTTGTTTGTTAGCCTTTGAAAATAAAACCATTAAAGAAATCTATGATTGAGAATGTACGTAAGTTGAATCAAGGACATAGCTTAAGGTCACTTTTCTGTACCTGTTTCCTAAGTGCTAGTTGCATGAATAATGAGTGCATTTCATAATCATTCTATTATACTTTTGGGGGTTCAATTACTGACTTGTATGTAAACATGCTTTTATAATTTGAAGATTATGTACTTTCCTTTTGGTTGAACTTGCTGGTGGTGGAAATGTAGTCTGGTAACATTTTTCTTTAAATGTTTTTGATTTTCTGGAAATCTTCTCCATTAAGTTTTAGAATTCGAGTATACATATCAGTAACATATCTAATTGTATACAAATCAGTACCTTTTTCAATTAGTTCAGCACTAAGCTTATGTATTTACCCAACCTTTGAATGTGAAGTTCTCTAGTCTAGTGATAAACTCATAATGGTTAATGGCTTAATGCTTCAGAGACTGTAGAGTGTTTGTATATGAATAAGGCATAATTGTTAATGCCTTATGCGGATGAATGGTCTTTCAAACTAATAAATGCATAAATTTTTAAGAAATCTTTTGTTGAATTGAGCTGATATTGGTGAGCAGCGTGGAATTGAAAAAGAGAGTCAATTTACTCAGTTAACTTTAGAATTTGTAATGCATGACTAATATTGGAAGAAACCCCATCCTCAACCTTTAATTTTCTATTTTTTTCTAGTTCGTTAGGTTATTTAACTTCTGCTATAAATAGAAAAGAATCATAGAGAACCGGTAACTGCTAAGAAGAACTGATAAAAAAGGCTGCAATTTTCCATCAATTCTG
>JAESVK010059618.1:0-11916 GCA_017140935.1 Hamamelis virginiana | reverse complement strand
TCCCGAACCACTACTAGGTTGGGGTGAACCCAATGGGTCACACACATAAGGGCTTAAGTGATCTTCTTGAATTTGTAAGAGGGGATATTCTGATTTAGATATTAGCTTAATCCTAATTATTAAGTGTTAATAATTAAAGGGATTAAGGATATACTAAACTAGAATATAACTAATCAAATATGATGTTTGGTCAAGCTAGCACTTGTAACCAAACATCATTATAAGAGGAGATGTTTATAAATAGAGGAGGATATACCCTAGGGCCGCACCCTATGCTTGCACCCTCCTCATTGCCGCCTCTCTCTCTCCCTCTCAAGCTTGCATCTTCTCAAGTGTTGTGGAGATCAAGGACTTCAAGAAGTTTTAGGCTCGTGTGGACTATTCATTGGAGGCTTCCATACGTTTGGAGCTTGAAGTTTTGTGAAGAGAACCGTCAAAGTAAGCTTTTATTTCATGTTTGAATAATTGTTTAGATTCGTCTTGTAGTTTGAGTTCGATTCTTGGATGAAAATCGATGGGAAATTTTTTATTTTACATTCCGCTGCGTTCCCATGGTGTTTTCTTTCATGACGTCTAGCAATGTGTCATGAGATGCCCTAGGTTTGGGTGAATAGCAGAACTATGTGAACCCTTCTTGTTACTTAATCCTTCATCCCCTAATGTCATAGTTAAGATATTTAGGGTATGGATATAAGTCAAAACCCTATCTTAACTTTCTTGTCATATGTTCTTCAAATTATAATCTCAATAAGATGAACCCTATGAAACCCTTTCATATTTCATCTATCACTCTGGCTAGAGATTTACATTGAGAGTTATATTTGAGAATTGACCCTGACATTCTCTCTCATAATACTGAGAGTGACGATTCCTTATTGACCACTCATATGCCTTCATGCAAGACCTATTAGAGCCAATGAGTGCCGACTACAACCTTAAGATCAAGGCTGTATAAAACACTATCAAACCCTAACAACTCAGGCATAAGACATTCATGGTGTCTCAGGTCTTAGGATTACCAAATGGACGTAACATAAGAATATTCCTTTAACTTAATATCCATAGAAATATTCTAGTAGATCATGTTCAGTGTACATATTCTCTAATATGCACCCACAGATTAACCTAAGTGTCACTACACTGATAGGAAAGACTACCTATCCTCCCATTGGAGTTAGTTTAAATCTGTGCTACTCTTGTCGGTTTAATAAATGTCCTCTTTAATAAACCTATGAGCAGGAACACTTTTAGAATAAATGTGTATGAGAAATATGAGTCTTCATATCTCAACAAACTTGAGATACATATTTCTCTTATCATTTATTCATGGACATTATCGTATAGACAATTGAATATACAGACGATAAATAGTACCTTCTTATCCTAATATGAAATAGATATGCACTTTAGGATTGGTTTTAGGGCATACCTCTAACAGTTGAAGAGGAAACATTCAATGTCCCATGTTCACCATCTCAAGATGTTGATGTTAGTAATGTTCAAGTTGAAAAAGGTAGTGATGATCAAGTGATTGACACCACACTTGTTGATAATTCAATTCCTTCCACCTCTTGGTCTAAAAGATACCATCCTAGTGAGAATATAGTAGGAAAACCTGATGTTGGAGTTAGGACTAGGAGACAAATTGAGAATGAGATGACATTTCTTAGTTATACTTCTAAGATTGAACCCAAGAATGTCAAAGAAGCTTTACTTGATGAGGAATGGGTTCTTGCAATGCAAGAAGAGCTTCATCAGTTTGTCAAGAATGATGTTTGGGATTTAGTTCCTAGACCTTCAAATAAAAATGTCATTGGAACTAAATGGATCTTTAAAAATAAAACTGATGAATCTGGTGTGATTGTTTGGAACAAGGCTAGACTTGTAGCACAGGGTTATACTCAGGAAGAGGGTATAGATTTTGATGAAACTTTTGCTCCTGTTGCTAGGCTTGAGTCTGTTCGCTTGTTATTGTCTATTGCATGCCATCTCAATTTCACTCTATTTCAAATGGATGTAAAAAGTGCATTTTTGAATGGATCTCTTCAAGAAGAGGTGTTTGTGGAACAACCTAAAGGGTTTGAAGATCCACATCATTCCACTCATGTTTACAAGCTGAAGAAAGCTTTGTATGGACTCAAACAAGCTCCAAGAGGTTGGTATGAGAGATTGACTTCATATCTTCTTGAGAAGGGTTTCATTAGAGGAAGTGTCAATAAAACTTTGTTTATCAAATCTGTGAAAGGGTAAATTGTTGTTGCACAAGTGTATGTTGATGATATTGTTTTTGGTTCAACTTTAAATACACTTGCTCATAACTTTTCTGAAAAAATGAAAAGAGAGTTTGAAATGAGTATGGTTGGTGAACTAACCTACTTTCTAGGACTACAAGTTAAACAAATGGATGATGGGATATTTGTTTGCCAATCCAAATATGCAAAGGAACTTGTCAAAAATTTTGGGCTTGAAAATGCAAAGCATGCTAGGTCACCAATGAGCACTAGCACAAAACTTTCCAAAGATGAAAGTGGTAAGGATGTCGGTCAAACCTTATTTCGTAGCATGATAGGTAGTTTGTTGTACCTTACAGCAAGTAGGCTTGACATCTCTTACAGTGTTGGTGTATATCCTAGATTCCGGTCCAATCCTAAGGAGTCTCATCTTCATGCTGTCAAGCGAATCATTCACTATGTTAGTGGGACACAGGGTTTGTTAGAAGTATACCCTAAAACCAATCCTAAAGGGTATATTAATTTCATATTATTATAATATATAGAAGGTATAACTTATCTAATATGTTCAAACATATATGATAAGGTCCATGAATAAATGATAAGAGAAATATGCATCTCAAGGTGTTGAGATAGAGAGACTGATATTTCTCATACACATTTATTCTAAAAGAGTTCCTACTCAAAGGTTTGTTAAAGTAGATATTTAATTAACCGTTTAAAGAGTAGCACAGATTTAAACTAACTCCTATGGAGGATAGGTAGTCTTTCCTATCAGTGTAGTGACACTTAGGTTAATCTGTGGGTGCATATTAGAGAATATATACACTGAACATGATCTACAAAGAATTTTCCTATGGTAGTTCTGTCAAAAGGATATTCTAGTGTTATGTCCATTTATTTGGTAGTCCTTAGACCTGAGACACCATAGCTGTCTTATGCATAGGTTGCTAGAGTTTGATAGTATCTTGTACAGCCTTATCCATAAGGTTGTAATCGGTGCTTATTGGCTCTAATGAGTTATACATGAAGATGGATGAGTGTGCAATAAGGAATCATCACTCTCAGTTGATGAGAGAGAATGTCAGGATTAGTTCACAAAGATAATTCTCAAAAGGAACCTCTGGCCAGAGTAATAGGTAAACAGTGAAAAGTGTTTCACTGCGATTACTTTATCGAGATTATATTTTGTGGGACAGATATCAAGTTGTTAAGATAAGGTTTGACTAAAACCATACCTATTATCTTAACTGTGACATTAAGGGATTAATGATTAAATAACATGAAGGGTTCACATAGTTCCGCTATTCACCTAAACCTAGGGTACGTCATGATATGTTGCTAGATGTCACTACCAGTGAAAGCCTATTGATAAAGTGTTATCAATAAGGGCAAAATTGGAATCGTTCCAATTGAACCTTAAAATAGAAAGTTTCTATTTTTAGGAGACATAGAGATGTCCCTGTCCACTGCTAGGTTAGGGTGAACCCAAAGGGTCACATACAATAGAGTGTAAGTGAGTTTCTTGAACTTGTGGGAGGGGAATTCTATCTTTGAAATATGTTTGGCTTTAATTATTAATAGTTAATTAATTAAAAGTCAATCATAACCAAGAATAGGATTACTTTATACAAGGATGTTTGGTCATGCTAGCATTAGTAACCAAACACTCTTTAAAGAGGAGAAAGTTTATAAATAAGAAGAGAGGGAACCCTAAATGTCAAGCATCACTTCCACTAGGGTTCTCTCTCTCTAGCCGCCCCTCTCCTCTCTCCCTCTCCAAGCTAGCTTCTCTCACAAAGGTTGTGGAGGACTAGGAGGTTCGAGAAGTCTTGCACTCGTGTGGATACCTTTGGAGGTTTCATCGCTTTGAAACTCGAAGGAAAGCTACTACGTACGGATTACAAGTAAGCATGTTTATTATGTTTAACATATGTTCTTGTTTATTTAATACATAACCATATGCTTGAATCGATTCTTGAATGGATGTGTATATGGATTGTTTTATAAAAGAAAATTTTTGTTTTCTACTTCCGCTGCGAATCCATTTTCGACACAACCTTTCAGTGGTATCAGAGCCTAATCAAGCATGGTCATGTATTTGATGATGGCAATCAATGGCAAAATTAATTAAAATCAAGTTTGTATGGTTTTAGAAACCACTATGTGAATTTCGGCCATGGAGGCTTCCCTACTTGTTTCTTGTTTTGTTCTTGGTTGTAAATGGCAACTAGGGTTTATGTGAAACCCTAGAGGGATTCGGCTATAAGGGGGCTGCCCTAAAAGGTCACGGCCATATGGGGTTTTACCCCTTTGGTGATTAGAGTTTATGTGTTGTTAAAGAATCCTTAAAAATTGTTTTAAGATTTCCCTCAATTCTCTCTCTAATTTTCGGCCATAGCAAGGGATAGTCTCCATGAATATTGATGATTGGGGTTTGTTCCCCATCATGAAATGAAGCTATTGATGTGATCAAAATCCCCAAGGTAAGTCACGACTCTCTCTCTTCTCTCTCTTCTATTCGGCCATCAAGAGTTCTTGAACCCTATAAGGTTCTTTATTGTTTTGATTTATGATATGGGTTATGGTAACCCTATAATCAATACTCATAGTTGAATCTTGAGGTTTTGAAACCCTAGGCATGTTTGGATGATGTTCTTGTTTTGGGAAAAATATGAACATAATTTGTTTTGGTGAAAAACATGTGTTAATGGTACTTTGGGGTTCACGGCCATAGGGTTAACACCCCTTGAGTGATTCGGCCATGAGAATGTTTCATCCTCTAGGGTCGTGGGTTGATGGGTTTTAGAAACCCTAATGTGATTTGATGATCTTGAATAAATTTTTAAAAGTGTTTAAAGTTTGATTCTTGATGCATGAAAGTGATTGATTTAAATTTGTTTAAATTGATATATTAATGAAGCTTGTTAAAAGGTTTAACAATGGCTATTTAGGGTTCTTCAAAAACCCTAATTAGGTTGATGATGGTGGCTGCATATTGATTTAGGTAACCCTAAATTATATTAGGGAACTTCTTGTTGTGAAATTAGTAACACTAATTGTCAAATAAGAAAATCCCTAAGTTTCCTATTTTGAGTTTTTCGAGTTTAAGAAAGTATCTTATTTGTAATTGATTCTTTCTTATTTTGAATACTTGATTTCTAGGAAATAATGGCAACATAGTTTTTGTGTTTTTGGAAACCCTAAACTAGGATTAGGTAAGGTTTAACCCTAACCCTAAACCCTAATTCTATCTCTCACTCTCACTAACTCACGGCCACATGGGTTTGGAACCCTAATGGCCTTGTTTTAATTTTTGTTTTATGAACCTAATGTTCTTCATACATTTTATAAATGGTTTATGATGTTTTCAAAATAATTTTATTACTTTTGAAAATTAAAAATGAAGAACAAAGTAGGTTTGATAAAATTTGTTTTATAAAAACATTTTTAGTGTTCTTGAGAGATTGAATTGTTCTTGCGATGAATTGATGTTTTTATTTTGTTAAAAATATTTAGGGATGTTGCCTAATAATGTATAAATGTGTTAAAAACGTTTTGGCATGTTTTTACATTGAAGGAATTAATTTTAAAATGGTTTTAAGATCATTTCTGGGTTGCTGTTTTTCTGGACAGCAACCACATAGCTTTTGCAAAATCTAAGAAAAATACTTTCTGGGATTTTTGAAGCTTGCCACCTATCGACTTCATTAATATTATGTCTTAAAAAAGTCTAGGAAGAGTTCCCATGATTTTTAATGACCTAGAATAGCCACACTAGAATTTTTGTGATTAAGAGTCAAATCTGCAAAATCTGACTCTCTATCGTAAAAGGCCTCTAATTGATACCAAACGTTGGAATCAAGTTTCGAGACCCCTACCATTGGAAAGAGGATTGAAAAACCTAGTGAAATGAAGTGTTTCCATGACTTAGTTCACTCTAGGTTAAGCCCTATAAAGTCATTTGTAAGGAATTTCCAGAATCTGCCATGGTTTGGAGTTCATGTCACAAATCGCTTTAAAGTGATACCAAACGTTGGAATCACTTAATGCGACCTATGCCATTTGAAAGAGGACTGAAAATCCTTGTGAAATAAAGTATTTTCACATTTTAAAAGGTTGTTTTAATATAGGAAAGATTGGTCCCAAAACAGTAGCTGAATTCTAAAATTTCTTTTGAAAAATGGAAATTGTTTCTTTCTTGGAATTTTTATTTTGAGTTATTATTTATTCCACCTTTGTAGGTTAATAGTGATTAATCTACTGAGCTTATTAAAGTGTTAATAGCATGGTTGGAATTGTGAGAATAATTTCTCAAATTAAATTCATTATATTTAAAACCTTAATTGAGTTTTTAGGAGTTTTATTTATTTTAAATTAAAGATAGGAACTTATATTAATCATATGTGATGTGATGTTATTCTTTTAATGCGATTAAAAGGACTTATTTATTATTATAGGATAATAATAATAATGAGATTATTATTGTTATAGGATAATAATAAGGACATGACTTTAATTAATTATATGCCATTTGCCATCATTGCCTTTGCATTTTGTAGCTTTTGTTATTTATGCAATGTGATTGTATAATTGTTAATGGATGATTATGGACTTAAGACCAATTAAAATGAGTTGTGATTGGCCGCATGTGATGTGATAGGTTTATTTGAATGGGTTGTATTTAAATTTATTTAAATTTGGTGATGTAATTAATTGGGGCTTGCATGCCTCTTTCCCTCTCTCTACATTTGTAATCCCCTTCTCCTTAATCCTTTTCTTTTTATTAAAATTGTAATTCAAAGAAACTTGTGGAGGACTCAAGGAACTTGGTGGAGTCATGTACAGAGGAAAGCAAGGACTTTAGAAGGACTTGGCATGGACATCAAAGATCTTATAGGAAGATTTTTGTCACTATGTAATACATAAATTTAATTACGATCACCCAACCCTCCTTTTAAACATAGGGTTCATCTTTTATGGCTCAAAGTATGAACCCATCCTTAAAAGTCCATAATCAATCCTAGGCCCATTAATATATGTGATGTATGCTAGTTAGGGCCTTGACCTGATTTATTATATGTTCGAAATGAATCTACCCTAGCCTCTAGGAGGACAGTGGGAGGATAATTGAGAACTAATAAAAAAAGTGAGTCTAAACTTCTTTATTTATATATGAAGATATATATTTGTGATGCATGTGATGTATGAATGTTTATAAAAATGAGACTTTTTTACAAAATCCCTATTACATAAAATTAAGTTGTAAGGAAGAGGCCTTGGGCTTTATCCTAGCCTCCTACCATTACAAGAAAGGTGAATCTTTATGATGGATGTGTTTGGCTGCAGATATGTGGGAACACATTCATTACGAAGGTTCAAACCGGCTTGTTACATATTGGATATCATGAGGTGCGATAATGGGGCTTACCAATGAACTATTATGTGAGGGATGCCAAATTCAATTGACCATACTCATGTGAATGGTAGGTGTAATTTGACTAAAATGTACTATCCAAGAAACTATTATGTGAGGATACTACGATTTTAGAGGCTAAAGGATGATTGGAATTTGCTTAGGTGAAGCATTAAGATAAAGAGTTATCCACTCATTAAGGGTTAGTATCCAAGAAACTAACATGTGAGGTTACTAATTCTTGATGGGACCCCAATCCCTGCTATGGAAATTCAATCTTTTGAAATTCCCAAATCTCATCTTAGGGAGTATGGGATTTGAACAAAATAGTGGGAGGAAACATAGAAATTAAAGACCAAAAGTTTTTATGTTTTATTAATATGAAATTTATTTTATTTTCTGTTGTAGATGGCACCTCTAAACCATCTCTCTCGTATTCTTGATGACAACCGTTTGACTGGTCCAAACTTTAATGACTGGATTAGAAATCTGAAAATTGTTTTGGCCGCTGATAAAATTGACTATATCATTAAGTCTCCACGCCCTAATGCTCTACCTGAAGGGGCATCAGAAGATGAACGAGACACTTACAACAAGTGGCTCGGGGATGATGTGCAAGTGAGATGCTATATCATGGCATCGATTACCAATGAGCTCCAAAGGCAACATGAGGTCATAGATAGCTCACATGCAATCATCAAACATCTTAAAGAGCTATATAAGTCACAAAATAGGGTTGTAAGGTACAACACTGTTGGTGAGCTCTTTGCATGTAAGATGGTGGAAGGAACATCTGTTAATGAGCATTGTCTGAAGATGATCCGGAATATCCATGGCCTTCATAATCTAGGTGTGGATATCTCTTCTGAGATGGGGACTGATATTCTACTACACTCTCTTCCTGCGAGTTACAAACTGTTTATCATAAACTTTCACATGTCTGATGTGAATGATAAAGTCTCTTTGACTGATCTGATGAACATGTTGTCAACTGCTGAGGAGACCTTGAAAAAAGGACTCCAAAGGAAGTGCTTTGGTTATTGATGGGGCCTCAACTTCTAAATCCAAGCCCAAGGGCAAGGGTAAGAAGAAGAAGAAGTTCAATCATAAACCAAAAGGAGGTGTGAAGAAGAAGGATTCTAAGGACTCAAAGGGAAAGTGTTTCCACTGCGGAAAAACAGGTCATTGGAGGAGGAATTGCAAGGAGTACCTCGCCTCTTTGAAGAATGGTTCTTCTAGTGGTACGTCTTGTTATTTATTAATTTATTAATTACGAATTAGTATTCTGCTTATGGTATACGATACCTAATTGTGTTTTATTGTACAATGTGATTGTATGTAGGAGACAAAGGGAAGCAGAAGGTCGAGTGAACGTCGAGATAGCATTGTTTGGAAAGGATCAAAGTGTTGGTGCCTTTGACATTGAAGCTTGATTCTTGACTTATTTATTTAAGAATTTTAAAGAACTCTTTTATTATTGCCAGATGTAATAATTACTTCGTTTGAAGTTTTTGGTTTTTGAATATTTTATTTAGAAACAGTTTATCTTTAATATTGGATATTTTGGATCTTTTATGGCAATTTTCTTGAAGTTCTTAATTCTTTATGAATGCTATGAATAAATGCACATTATAGTGTATATGGAGATTAAAGGGATAATACATAAGATGTATAAACCCTAACTTTTAGTTTGATTATACTTCATGTGTAATAGATATTAAAAACGTTCAAATGATTAATATGAAGTAAAACTGAAAGATAAATATTGAGAATATTTGCTTGAATCTCAAATCACTATAAGACCTTAAAAATGTCAAACGATAGAGTTTAAAGATTATTTGATAATATGAGATATTTCAAATAAACTTTAAAATGTGAGTTTTCTCAAATAAAGAGTTATTAGAAAACATGTTTTCCACATTATTTGAAAAACTAAACCTTTATAAAACATCAAAGGGAATTTTATGTCATTAAAGGGTTTAATACATAAAATAACTTGTTTTTAAAAGGGACTAGTGGGAGCAGGAAAGTCATCAATTATTTTCTTTATAAGTACAAACTTTAAATACTAATGTAGTATTAAAAATTCCATAATCGTTATAGGAATTCAAATCTCTTCAAAAATGATTTTTGAAAGGATTTTTATATGAGCAAAATATTTGAGAAATATCATACTCATATAATTATAAAGTATGTACTCACATCAATATCACAAAAATGCTGCAAACAGTTGTTAGCAGATATTGATAATTGATTCAGAATAGTGATTCAGAATAGAAACAAGTATATTCTTAAAGGGAGTTTAAGAATGAGATACTTGCATATAAAGAAATTGTATAGTTAGCCATTTACATATTGCCTAAAATAATGTCTAGTATACATTGTTTTCTTTTGAAAGCATAGGTCTCATTTACTAGGACATCAGAGTTGGCAGCGAATTTTAGTTTAAATACTATTATTGAAAATAATAATATGCAAAAAGGGTTTTGCATAAATCTACTTTGCCTTAACACCTGTGTGTGTTAAAAGCCTTGTCTTATGAAGACTAGTATACAATACTATGGTGATTGACTTTAGTGCAAGTGGGAGATTATTAGAAGTATGCCCTAAAACCAATCCTAAAGGGTATATTAACTTCATATTATTATAATATATAGAAGGTATAACTTATCTAATATGTTCAAACATATATGATAAGGTCCATGAATAAATGATAAGAGAAATATGCATCTCAAGGTGTTAAGATAGAGAGACTGATATTTCTCATACACATTTATTCTAAAAGAATTCCTACTCAAAGGTTTGTTAAAGTGGATATTTAATTAACCGTTTAAAGAGTAGCACAGATTTAAACTAACTCCTATGGAGGATAGGTAGTCTTTCCTATCAGTGTAGTGACACTTAGGTTAATATGTGGGTGCATATTAGAGAATATGTACACTGAACATGATCTACAAAGAATGTTCCTATGGTAGTTCTGTCAAAGGGATATTCTAGTGTTATGTCCATTTATTTGGTAGTCCTTAGACCTGAGACACCATAGCTGTCTTATGGATAGGTTGCTAGAGTTTGATAGTATCTTGTACAGCCTTATCCATAAGGTTGTAATCGGTGCTAATTGGCTCTAATGAGTTATGCATGAAGATGGATGAGTATGCAATAAGGGATCATCACTCTCAGTTAATGAGAAATAGAATGTCAGGATTAGTTCACAAAGATAATTCTCAAAGGGAACCTCTGGCCAGAGTGATAGGTAAACAGTAAAAAATGTTTCACTGCGATTACCTTAATGAGATTATATTTTGTGGGACAGAGATCAAGTTGTTAAGATAGGGTTTGACTAAAACCATACCTATTATCTTAACTGTGACATTAGGGGATGAAGGATTAAATAACATGAAGGATTCACATAGTTCTGCTATTCACCTAAACCTAGGGTACGTCATGATATGTTGCTAGATGTCACTCATGACTAGTGAAAGCCTATTGATAAAGTGTTATCAATAAGGGCAAAACTGGAATCGTTCCAATTGAACCTTAAAATAAAAAGTTTCTATTTTTAGGAGACATAGAGATGTCCCTGTCCACTACTAGCTTAGGATGAACCCAAAGGGTCACACACAATAGAGTGTAAGTGAGTTTCTTGAACTTGTGGGAGGGGAATTCTATCTTTGAAATATGTTTGACTTTAATTATTAATAGTTAATTAATTAAAAGTCAATCATAACCAATAATAGGATTACTCTGTACAAGGATGTTTGGTCATGCTAGCACTAGTAACCAAACACTCCTTAAAGAGGAGAAAGTCTATAAATAAGAAGAGAGGGAACGCTAAATGTCAAGCATCACTTCCACTAGGGTTCTCTCTCTCTCTAGCCGTCCCTCTCCTCTCTCCCTCTCCAAGCTAGCTTCTCTCACAAAGGTTGTGGAGGACTAGGAGGTTCGAGAAGTCTTACACTCGTGTGGATACCTTTGGAGGTTTCATCGCTTTAAAACTCGAAGGAAAGCTACTACGTACGGATTACAAGTAAGCATGTTTATTATGTTTAATATATGTTCTTGTTTATTTAATACATAACCCTATGCTTGAATCGATTCTTGAATGGATATGTATATGGATTGTTTTATAAAAGAAAATTTTTGTTTTTTACTTCCGCTGCGAATCCATTTTTGACACAACCTTTCAGGGTTATGGTCTTTGGTATTCAAGGGATACCAATCTTAATCTTGCTGCATATTCCGATGCCGACTTGGCTGGAAATGTGGCTG
>JAESVK010059617.1:69930-110848 GCA_017140935.1 Hamamelis virginiana | reverse complement strand
TGACTTCAGGAGGTTTTTTCTTTAAAGATTACTTCCTGGATATTGCTGTCTCGCTCTCTCATGTTGATAGGCCACCGGGGTGGGGGTTGGAATTCTTTATAAAATTTAGTTTTCATTTTTACATCTCCATGTGAATGGGCCAAGAATAGGGAAACCTAGAGGGTTTTTGCAAGAGATTTGTATGAGATTATGGAATTTGTTTTTCTTTTTGTTATTTGATGGAAAAGGTTTATGGTGTTCAAGGGAATATCCACCTCAGCGGCTTAGTCTTGTGTGACAGCTTCCTTGAAACACTTTCTATCAAAATATGTTTATTGACCAAAATTTTGAAATTTGAAACATCTCAAGATGGGTATAAAGTCAAATTAGAATATAAAGTTCTAGAATCTTGTTGGAATTATAAAATGTTCCATTAGGTGATGGAAGGTTTCCCGTTTCTGCACAGTTTGATTTATGTGAAGGCGAAGTTAAGGAAAAGAAAATTTGAACTATTGCAATTTGACCGTCTTCTTGGGAACCAAATAGGGATGTGATTGATGATTGAATGATGGGTCCTTATTTCTTGATGTTTATTTTGGGGGTAAACAATAATGCGTCTTTGTGATTACTTTGACAGAGATATGTCTACTTAAATAAGAATTCATGGTGACATCTTATGCTACTGTTAAAAAATCAAGAAAACAGAATAAAAAAACATGTTTGATTAGCAGTTTTCTGTTTTTAGATTTCAAAAATGAAAATAAAAATAGAGAACAATCGAAAAACATATTTTGCTAGCTTATTCTTTAAAAACAAGTTGCGAAAAATATGAGAGAAATGTGGAAAAAAAAAAAAATTCTGTTTTCTATTTGTTCTGATTTTAGAGTTCACGACCAAACGTGACCTATGCTTCTGTTGATTTTTTATTACCATGGGTAAACAGTAGTATTTGAAATTGAAGAATACCGAAGAGAAACAAACAAACAAATTCATTTCTTTATTATCTTTGGATCAACGAGGATTATGTTAATGTAATGATAGATTCATATGCTTTAAAGGGAATTTTTTATTTTGTACTCTCTTTCGTACATTTGAAGTGGTTTTTTTATCCATTGGTTTGTTGAAACCCTTGGAAATATTATTTTCCTTGATTAACTGCTTGATTTGGCTTCTGAATGTTGCATAATCTGCTCTCAGCACTATATATTTTTTTTGGGTTGAGGATGACGGGGTTAGGTCTTGGTGTGGTGGGGGGAGGGGAGATATGGATTTGTAGTTATGTATACTCACATATTCAACACACTTGTTTTTTATTAGGTTTTTAGCTGATAAAAACCTTTGCAGGTCCTTGAAGAAATAAGGCCCTACCTTGTTGGGGCCGCAGGTGGATCTCTTGAATTTGTGGGAATCGAAGAGCCAATTGTGAAAATCCGAATCTCAGGTCCAGCAGCAGGGGTGATGACCGTTAGGGTGGCTGTTACACAGAAATTGCGGGAGAAAATCCCAGCTATCGCAGCAGTTCAACTTCTATAATACTCCCTGCTAATGAATGGGGATCATTTCAATCTTCTGGAAGTATCTTCACAAATAAAGAGTATCTAAAAACTATGTAAACCTGTATAAATAGCCCTGTACAGTTTGGAATTTAGTCGTCTGCAATGGCTTAAGGTTATTTCTTTTGTAATTGACCTATTCAAAAATCAAAATGATCCAGTTTGAGGAAATTTTTTTACACGAAAATCTTTGATACATGTATCCATAAGCCCCTTTTGTCTTGTGCACAGGCTTGCAAGTAGAAGTACGTGGATGAACAGGGTGCAACAGTTGAAGGGTCTTCACTAAAATTTACTAGTGGCACATCATGAGTTCCGATTTTTTTGACAAGTGTCTATTTATTTATTTTCTTTAAAATATGCAACGGAGAGGTTTTTTTATTTTTCTTTTCTTTAATCTAATGGTCCAGAATTGTTGGGGGCATGTGTTTTTGAAATAAACAAGCATATCATTAGTAAGACCCATGGCATATCAAATTTGGTGAGTTTCAAATTTTCAATGGCGATACCTTTTAGATCTTTCCTTGAAGATATGATGGATCCCATCCACTAGATTTAGGCATTTAGCCTGCTTAAAAGAAAATTTTTAATTATAAATCATAAATTAAAAAGGGTACAATTATCGTTCAGTTATGGAATTTTGAAGTGAGGATGCATTTGAAAAAATGGGAAGGATGGTTTTGATACAAATATCATCATAAATTACATTAATGATGGGGTACCACTCCTGTTAACATTAGTTTCATACAGTTTATTTAAGGGAATAATTATCAAGAAGTCCCTAAAAATTCAAATCTATATCACAAGGTCCGATACAACAGCCTCTTTACCATGAGATCCCTTAACTTTTAAACCGAAGTCGGCTAATATTGGCATAATGACGATTTTGGCCTTTCCTTAATTCTTGCTTAGAATCTGTTTTGGTTTTCCATATTCAAATGTGTAACCAAAATGTATTAAATATGTTATAATTTTGAATTTGAATTCATTAGAAATTTTGTATTTATTGCTTGATTATCATATTGGTTTATTCTTGAGAGATTTTTCAAGCAAAAAATTATTGTTGCTACTTGTTCCTCTAAAAATCTCTTCTCACGTGATATGTGTGTGTGCGGGCGTGCCAGGACTAATTAAAGTCTGGAGATCGTTGAGCACGACCCCAAGCACTTTGCTAGGCAGGGAACTTAAGATCGGAAATCTCAAGGCCTAGAAGGTCGCTGTTTATACGATTAGGCGATTAACGGAAGTCAGGGGTGCTACTTCCTATGGGTCTTTTAAGTAAACGATTTATACAAGAAATCAATATCAATGAATAAAAATAAAGACATGAGAATGAAATCAAATTGAAATGAACTTAAACTTCATTGATGAAATTGAAATACTTACAAACGATAAGCTTACCAATCCCTTGTAGGTCATGATAGATGCTTGAACGAAAATGATGTTGGATGCAGAAATAAATACATAATTGAACTAAATTAGAGACTTGAACGACATTGATTGAAAGAAAGAAAATTGCAAGGCATTTGATGCTAGTATTGTTGATTGTTGAAGTTGTTGGGGTTTGAAACGTTGCATTTCATCTTTATTTTATAGCTCCATGGTCTTTCAACTGCCATTGAGTAACTTCCCTGCTTGATCATGACCTTGCCCATGATTTTATTATGCAGCCATCTCCCCTGGATATGGCCAACTCCTCTGGCGGTGGGTAGAACATGGTTTCTCTCATATAACTTCCTCTTCAGCTGTAGCTTGCCACGTGTCCTTTTAAATGATCTATTAATCCTTTGATTTAATTTGACCTTTATCCACTCTGATCTTGCCATGTGTTCAATTCTCCTTTATTCTAATCTTCCTCTTTGTTTTAAACACTAATTAGCCACGTGTCCTATTTAAACTTGAACTCTTATCTAACTAAGCTCTACACATCAACCAACTCTCCTATTTTTAAGCTAGTTAAAATTCCCAAATTAATTCCACGTGGCCAAACATCATTGGTCGGTAATTTTTACCGTGAACACTTTGCACCAATTTTGAGTTCAAATCGAAATCAAAGAGATTTGAACCTCAAAATTTATCCAAATTTGGCCAATCAAGGCCTTGCCCGATCTTGTGGCTGCTAAAATTCAAATCATTGATACAAATGTTTGATAAAGAGTTTTAAAATTTAAAACTCCTTAATATTTGGCCAAAACCCAATCTGATTGGCCTCATTTAAGTAATCTCCATCTAAACGGCTTTATATAGTCTTAAATAAGAAATTAAATACCTACTCAACCGTCCTTCAGCCGTTCCATGATTAGACTTCAAGTCCCATCAGCTTTATAGCCAAAACCCTAAACCCTTCGCATTTTCCTAGATGCTCAGACCATCATAACACCCTGACATTTCGTGTTTCCTTCCCTTGAGAATCACATCACAGACCTCATCCCTCTTTCTTTTACTCCTGAAACGAATATTCCTCATACCACTTCGGTGTTCTTCCATCTTTTCTTCTTCTCCGATCAAGAACTCCACTGTTGACTTGGATTCTTAAACCTTCAGACTTCTGAAAGATCTGTCTTCGCCTCGATTTTATCAGTCTTCATCTTGAACCATCATTTCTTCATCGTTAATGGCAAATAAGTCCTCCAAAAAGCCGCTTGTCAGTTCCATGCCCACGGATCCGATCGCCAGCGTCTTCCTCCAATTTCCTCATACTCAAAAGGTAATCGCTAATGGCCAAATAGGTCCTTTCTTTACAGAATGTTCTACTGTTCTTGAACCTCTTCAAGAATATTTTCCTTTTTACCCTAATGAACTTCTGCTTGTTGAGCACGAGTCTTTAAAATGGAACAAATGGACAAAAGATAAAACCCCAAGGGCCTGGCCTAAACCAAAAGAGGAATGGGTGCAGTGGTTGGATAAACTCCAGCCTCAGTTTGGGAAACAATGGAAATCCTTAGGAATTTTTGATCACATCCAACTATGTAGGCATGACTTCCCACAAGACCCTTGGCTTCTTTCTGCTGGTGCTTGTTTTTGGAGTTACTCCAATAATATCTTTGCTTTTTCCTTGTGGTCCAATGTCCCCCACTATCATGGACATTTGTGTTTTAACTGGATTGCCTGCGATTGGAGAGATTTCATCCGCGGCCTTTAACCCTAAACTTGATTCAGACATTTCTTTTAATTATGGTCCGACCACCATCGCTTGGCCTCAATACATAGAACTCGAGAATAGGTCTTTGCCAGGTCAAGCCTCTTTTCAAGAACATTGTGCTTTCCTTCTGCAGTGGTTGTGTAGATTTATTCTTTACTGCCCTTCAGGCCAAATGACGTAAGAATATCATAGAATAGCCATGGCCTTGGCTGCTGGCAAGAAGTTAGCTTTAGCTCCTTATGTTTTAGGCCACTTATATAGAGGCCTTTATGATATGGTCACCAAATCTTTAACACCCTCAGGAGGCCCTCATTGGCTTCTTCAGTTATGGTTTTTTAAGTATTTCCTCGAATTGTTTCATGTTCCTACCCATGACCGAGATCTTCGGAATTACGGCCATAAATGGGTTGCTTATGTTTCTCCAGCCCGATCTTTCTTTGAATATTTTGAATTCTTTTGGAATCTCCCTCTTCATCGAGATGATCAGCTTTTTTATCCCTTTGGGTCTCGTGAATTCGGGTCTTCTTGGTTCGATAAGAAATCTCCCTTCGTCGAGAAGCACCAAAACAAGCAAAATCAAATTTAGTGTTCATACGTTGTTGTGCGCGATCTTCATTATGCTGGTTACTTTGAAAAAAGGATGCCCAAGGTCGGGGTTGAGGTTTAGTGTCCAAACCTTGTGAGCCGTCAATTCGCTTTCACTTAAATTTGCCTGTTCCAGCCTCCTTTTTTTTCTGAAAATTCTACGACCATTACAAGGATGCTTTTTTCAAATGAAGAATCAATTAAGCCTATCACCTTTTTGATGGAGAAAGCTTTAGAAAAATTTGAAGTGACCCTTTTGCCTAAAAACCCTTCATCTTCAGAAAATTTTAAGACCTGGTGGGCCTCGGCCTTCAATGCAAAAATTTCCTCTCTGTCTTTTTCAGCCACACTTTCCACCCTGTCTCCACCTTCTCCATTGTTCCGGAAAAGAAAAGGATGACAAACAGAGAGGTCTACTACCAAAAAGAAATTAGATAGCAGTAAGTTAATTCTACCTTTCATTTTTTTGGCTGTATATTTTCTCTAGATTGTAATTTTTATTTCATTTCAGGTGACCTTCCTGAGGATGTAAAGCCAAATATCTCTGAGCTCTCCTTTCTTTTCAAGCCAAGAGCCACAGTTATCCCATCACCCAATCCTTCAAAACAAAAGAGTGTGTCCTGGAAAAAGGTTTCTGCAAAACGTGCCTTGAATCTCCCTGAACAGATTGAAGAAACTGCTGCCTCGACAAAAATTTGCACACCAAGATCTGCTCGCCTTGTTGGGAGTAGGCAAACAACTCCTCGACCTTCTGACACTATTGAATTGTCAGACAATTCTAGTGGTAGTGAGGAAGGCCCGAGTCTTGAGTTTAGTGAGAAAGAGGCAGAGAATTCTCCAGTGATAAAAAAATCCAGACTGCAATCTCCTAGTTCGTCTCCATCTAATATATTAAGTGACTATTCTGAAACCCCGACATTTAAACTTCGAACCTTGATTCAGGAAAATCCGATCTTGACTCCTCCCCTTGAAGCAGAAATGGCCGACCCCAAGTCTCCAATTCCTGAAGATCTTGAATCGTGGTTTGATACTCTTGATGATCCAGTTCCACAGGAACGTGCTATTCCTCCAAGACCCGATCTCCCTCCTGATGTTGATCCTGGTTTACCAAAGGCAGAGATTGAGGCGAAGAGAGCCAGATTCTTGGAATTGCATAGTATGAATCTTCCCGACCTTGATCCAGGTATGGCCAATGAGCTTGTTCAATGTTATAATTATCTGCGTCGTGTCCCCGAGTATGAACCCTTCATGAATGAAATTTACCTTCGCATGTCTCAGGTTGTGGATTTTGTGAAGGATTTTAGACTGAAACTTACTGATAGGAAGAAATGGGAGAGTCTTCTTGAGCAACGCCAACAGGCTAAAACCTTTATTGAGGCGAACAAGGATGTTATGCTCGGTCTTCGTAATCAAAAGATGGCAGCTCAAACAAGAATTAAAGACGTAGATTCTGAAATTGCCAGTCTCCAGAAACAAATTCAAGATTTTCAAGCCCAAGTGGAGGCTAGGAGACAATTTCGGCAGTCTCAGATCACTGCTATGGAGGCTGCGGACAAGTAATTCAATGAGTTATGGGGCAAGGTCTCTTCTAAGCGGCGTGAGTATAGCTCCACCAGCAATGGAGCTCAGATCTGGGCCAAGAAATGTGAAGACTTGAAACTTGTTGAATTTAAGCTTATGAAGGAATGGTTTGATGCCCAAGGCTTCCCTTCGTTGGAGACTTTCAATGCTTGCCTCCCTCTTGACTGTTAGGTTTGATTTTCTATCTGCTTGAACATTACTCTTTTATTGCTACTGGTTGGTTTCATGGTGGTTGTTTCTGAATGGTTTTGGATATTTTCACTGTGGATGGATTTTATGTTTGGTAGATGAATTATTGGTTTTGTGGTGGGAAGTGAACAATTTGAAATTTGGGTGTTTGTGTGTCTTGTTCTGGACACTTTTGAGGTTGTGTTTTGTTGTTAAATTTCTGGTGATAGTATATGCGAACATTTCAGAATTTGGATATTGTGGATGTTTTGTGGAAATGGGTATTTTGATGGTTTGGGTTTCTTAAAGTTTCAGCAAGGTATGAACTTTTGAGGTCTTGTAGCAATATAAAGATCTTGCTCTTGTCTTTCTTTATGTTTGAACTTGACGGCCTTGTAAACACAATAATGAATTAGCAATTTTGGCCATCCCTTTGGATGGCCTCCCACATAGTGGGATAATATCTCTTTAGGAATTTGCAATTGATAGATTTAATCATTTTCCCCGTTTTATTCCATTATTGAATATGCCCCTCCTGGAATCACATCTAGTACTTTAAAGGGACCTTCCTAATTTGGTGACCATTTCCCCAATCTTGGGTCTTTGGTTCCAATTGATAAAATAACCTTCCAAAAAAAATTACCAATTGCAAAGGCCTTATATCGCACTCTTTTGTTGTAGGCCTTTGCCATCGTTTTCTTTTGAACCTCAATAGAATTTAAGGCTCTCAATTTTTCCTCAGATAAATTTTCGAACTCAAGTAACATGGCCTCGTTATACTCATGAGGTAACAAATCATTCCGTGAGGCCACTCCTAAAGATGGAACGGTAACCTCTAAAGGTAACACCGCGTCATGTCCAAAGGTCAGGGCATAGGGAGTTGTTCCAATACTCTCTTTGAACGAAGTTCTATATGCCCATAAGACCTCGGATAACTGCAAATGCCAAGTCCTAGGTTTTTCATTCAACATTTTGCTCAAAATGCTTTTCAAGTTCTTATTTACGGCCTCCACTTGGCCGTTTGCTTGAGCATAGTAAGGAGTGGAATTAGTAAGTTTAATCCCATACTCTCTTGCAAATGCCTTCATCTGATCTCCCACAAATGACCTAGCATTGTCAATGTTGATCGTTTTTGGTAGGCCGAACCTATGTACAATACGCTCTTTAATAAACTTAATCACGGCCTCTTGATCAGCAACTTTCATAGGCTTAGCTTCCGTCCATTTAGTAAAATAGTCGATTGCCACTATAATAAACCCATGTAGACCTGAAGATGGTGGATAAACCTTCCCAATCACATCAATTGCCCAGCCTCTAAAAAGACAAGGCTTTATGATATAATTCAAATCAGTGGCAGGTATATGCTGAATTTGGCCATGCTTTTGACATGCTTTACAGCCTTTAGCATAATTAATACAGTCTTTTAAGACCGTGGGCCAATAATAACCGTGTCTCCATAATAACCAACGCATTTTTACCCCGGCCTGATGTGCACCACAAATTCCTTCGTGCACCTCGGCTATTACTAGCATAGGTTCTTGTTGGCTAATACATTTCAATAATAAACCATCATCAGTCTTTTTAAACAACTCTCTAGAATACATAACAAATTGATTGGCTATAAGCCTAGTTTTCCTATCACATAGACTACTAGGAGTTATTAAACGTCTGATAATTAGAAATCTCCAATCGGACTGAATTATATCATTATTGAATACTTCCATATCTGTGCCTGTAGACATCCATTTTTTACCATGGGAAGGGTCATGAATGGTTGCCTATGAGTTGAAGTGGAGTAGGGTGTCAAAACCCTAAGTCGCTTATAGTACCTTTTTGTGTAGTTAGTTAGAGGTCATTATCGCATGTAGTTATTTAGGTCGGATTGAGTCAGTTCTTTTTGTATTTAGTTTTTAGAGAGTCTAGGAATGTCCTTGGTAAATTTCATGGCATTCCGAGCCAGGCTTGATAGGAAATAAGGTCTTTTGTGACTTGAAAGACATCGTTATCTTTTGGATCACAACAGCTCTGAATGACTGTCGATCTTGTTCCAGATGGTCTCGAGGCTTTGGCATTGATATTTAGAGTGTATTTTATAGCTAAGTTGATCAGTGGCAAGGTCCATAGAGCCTTTGGGCTCATGTTTGGCCCTTAAGGCCCAAAGGGCCCTTTTAAGCTTAGATTAGAGTTTTCACCTAAAGCAGTCGGGATTCGATCTTTTTGACGAACCAAAGCCTTCAAAAGCTTTAAAACACTTTACTAAATGATTTAAAAACTTGTTTCGAGAAGTAGAAACGATTTCGAGAGCGATTGGTTAGCAGATTTCAAAACCTTAATTGGGCTTAATAGGCCCAACACAGCTAATCGGTCGGCTTTTTCCGAAAAACTTTGACTGAGGTCAATGCATTTTCACTTCGAACACTTCTTAACTCATGGAGAATCGAATCACGATCGTTTTGGCGCTTGAATCGTCGAATTTGGACTTGAAACGGGCCCGAAAAGACGAGAAAAGCCGAAACAGGGTCGAAATAGGCTGAGATAGGCCCATATAGGGCAAATTTGCACTGGGGGCTCGATGACCGTCCCCCTAGGGATGGCCAACCGTCCATGGTGGACGGCCAACCGTCCTAGGGTGGACGGTCACCCGAGCTTAGTCTCCTATTCCGCCAAATTTTTAACTTTTGAGTGTTTTAAGCCCTGAGACACTCTCACAGTCGAGTTGGGTCAGTTTGAGGCACTATGAACGACTTTGGTGACTGGGATAGACTCATTTAGGACCTTTGGATCACTCCTTAGGGTTTGAATGAGAGCCATTGATCAAAATAGAGGCCTCTCCTATATATACACCATTTATAAATCAATTGAAGGAAGATGAACTTTGAGGAGAGAGACTCTAGCACTTGAACCAGCCCCCTAGAACCTTAGCTACATTTTTGGAGGCCATTGGAGCTTAAAGAAGAAGGCTAGGAGCAAGGAAGAAGAAGGCTAAAGGTATATTCGAACACACCATTACTCTTGTATTGAAGTTTTACATAACATAGTTAGGATTTAGCTTATTTAGAGTAGTTTGGTTTTCTGCGGCAGGTATACTTTAGTTTCTTCTAGTTATATGCATAATGTAGGTTAGGAATGCATGTTTAGAAGTAATGTTTTAATGTTTAGAAGTAGTATAAATTGAGTCTTGCATATAGGGATTTAGTCATGCATGATTAGTTTTCTGTTTTGAGTCATATTATAAGTTTAGATTGTTTAAATGTTCTTGCATGATGAATATAACTTTCTTCCTAATTTAAAAGCATGATGATTGCTATATGAGTGTTGTGAGCATGTTAGGATATTAGAAGTAGAGTTATGCATTGTTCTTTCATAAATATCATTATTATTATTCTTAGTTACTAAGGTTTATCACATAGAATGCTTAAGTGTGGATTGATATATGGATTGTGTTCGAAGGAGCATGCTATGGTAAGTTTCTCCCCTTGTGATAAGTGTTATTAATTTAAGCATGATTATGATGTGATTTCTTGATTGTTTTTCCTAGTGTTTTAGCATGTTATTTTAGTATACATATTAGGTTGCACATTAGTCATTCTCACCTTGTTTATTTGTTATTTTCATGGGTTTTAGTTCATTTTAAAAGGTATATTCAAATCTGTCCAGAAATTGAAAATACCTTTAACATGTATTAAGAGTCATTTTTAGGATTAAATTCAACTTAGAAATATGCCTAGGTTCACATAGTTGAATTAGTTTGCATTTAGGATCATTCTCATGCATTGTTAGAATTGATTTATTACATTTTCGTTTATTTTGTTTAAATTCTAGCAATATGCATGTTAGTATTCTAGGTCATTAGACTAACTTAGGAGTAGTTAGAGACTCTAGGATTAGGGGGGTCACTTGACCCCACCTAAGATTGTCATTTGTTGTAAGAATTGTGATAGGAATAGAATTCTGCCTAATTTAGGAGTCTACTTCGAGAAAAATTCTGAAAGAAAGAGATTTTGAAAGTATTCGAATTGGAATGAAATTCCATCTCTTATGAAAAAGTGTTTTAATCAAATTCTAACTCTCGAAGATGGAGTCCTAGATAAGATAAAATCCTTTCAACTATGTAGTTCATTACAATAGGAGAATCCTAGGTATTCGAACTACGTGGGCTTTGATTCTTGTCAGACAACTGATAAGGTACGTAGGCCGCCAACATGGTTCAAGTCCAATCTTAGGTTGACTGTAAGTCTCCTAAGATCTTTAAGATGGTGTTTACTTTTTTATTATTTATTATTATTATTATTATTCATATTTTTGTGGTTGATTAGATAATTAGAATTGTCACGATAAGATTTTGATAAAGCCCAAACTTAATTAGGAGACCTTTAATTAGGGTGAGATAGGTGCCTACAGGATGCGTCCTGAAACCTTCTTATCTCATAACCTAGCCCTCGAATCCAATTTTGGTTCGAAGACTTGCATTTCCTTAAAATATGGAGTCATCGTTTTATTGAAAATAAAACTATTTTTTATGGTTTCCTTATTCCTTAAAAATAAGGTGGCGACTCCCAGTTTTTCTCAAACTCTTATTCTTTTTCAAAACCCAATCTTGAGTGGATAATAGAAAAGGATAAATGTGGATAATAGAGAAGGATAAATCGAGACAGATAAAGTTATCTACAATCCACGATGATAAGTGAAACGCCTCCAAATCTGCGGTGGCTAGTTCACAGTGCCTCTTGCCTTTACTGAAGGTAAGGCCCCTTTCTAAACCAAAATAGTTTTAAAGGCCTCTCCTTCTTCGATCTTAAGACCTGAGGCAAGCTGGGCTAAATCATTTGCCTCTTTATTCAAAGACCTTGGATTATGAGTCAAAGTCACATCTTGAAAATTTCTCAACAATTGGGCAGCTAATGAATGATAAGGTAATAAACTCCAACTATGGCATTTGTATGTACCATTAATTTGGTTTAAAACCAATTATGAATCTCCCATAACATCAACATACTTCGCTCCCATTTCTAACAATAGTTCAAGGCCAATGATCAAGGCCTCGTACTCTGCTTGGTTATTACTATAATTGAAATCTAATTGAAAGGCAAACTCGTATTTAACACCATTAGGGGCAATAATCATAATACTAGCCCCTGCCTTCTCATCTGTTCGAGATTCGTCAAACTCGAGTTGCCATGGTTCCACTTGAACAATTCCCAAATCTACCTGCACATCGGCCTCAATAGGCAATTGGTGGTCGGCCAAAAAGTCTGCTAAGACTTGGCCTTTTACTGCCTTCTATGGTACATAATGGATGGCATAGCCTGACATGGTCAACGCCCATCTACCAACTCTACTTCTAAATATGGGTTGTGATAACATATATTTTACAATATCAGACTTAGAAATAACATTCACAACATTGTTCATAAAATAATGAGGCAATTTATCTGCAGTATAAAACAAAGAATAACATATTTTTTCAACTGAGGTATATCTTTGTTCAACATTAGTTAAAGTCTTAATAAGATAATACACGGCTTGCTCTTGGCCCTGCTCATTAACTTGTGCTAACATAGATCCTAAAGATCTTTCAGATGTAGAAATATATAGTCTTAAATTCCTGCCTGAAACTGACGGTATTAAGATTGGAGGTCTAGTAAGATACCCTTTTATTAGCTCAAAGGCCTTTTTGATGCTTCGATTCCCATTTAAAATCTTCTAACGCCTGCAACTTGAGTAACGACGTAAAAGTGGAGATCTTCCCTGAAAGATTAGAAATAAATCTACGTAAAAAGTTAATTTGGCCTAAAAACCTTTATAATTTGGTCTTATTAGACGGAGGCCTAGCCTCTTGAATTGCCCGAGCTTTGTTCTTATCTATTTCGATGCCTCTTTGGTGTACAAGAAAGCTCAGAAAATTTCCGGCCTTCACACCAAAAGCACATTTGGTGGGATTCATTTTTAATTTGTATTTCCGCATTCTTTCAAAAGCTTTTCTTAAATCCGCCAAATGATTTTCAACCTCCTTTGATTTGACAACAATGTCATCAATGTAAGCCTCTATTATTTTCCCAATCATATCGTGAAAAATCATGTTCATTGCCTATTGGTAAGTTGCACCAGCATTTCGTAGTCCAAAGGGCATCATTACCCAAACCAATACCAATTGCCCCTGGACATCTAAAAGCGGTCTTATGAACATCATCCTCATTTATAAAGATATGATTGTAACCTGAATGACCATCCATAAAATAAAGTATTTTATGGTTAGCCACCCGGTCTACAAGCACATCCGCAATAGGCATAGGGTACTCATCTTTAGGTGTTGCCAAATTCAGGTTTCTAAAGTCTACACAAACATGCAATTTACCATTTTTCTTAAGCACAGGTACAACATTTGAAATCCATTCCGCATAACTTATGGGTTTAATAAACCCGGCCTTCATAAGCCTTTTGATCTCCTCCTTGATTTTGTTTGTCACCTCTTCAGTCGTGCGCCTTGGAGGTTGTTTATGCGGTTTGAACCCTGGCTTTGTTGGTAGTCGGTGCTCCACAACTTTCCGGTATAACCCTGGAATCTCATGGTAGTTCCATGCGAAACAATCATGGTATTCTTTCCAAAGTGTAACCAACTCCTTCTTGGAACCTTCATCTAGCAAGTCACTGATGAATGCTGGTCTTTTGTCATCTTCATCGACTAGATTGACCTCTAGCAATGGATCTTGAACATCCGCTTTGAGGTCTTCCATATTTGCTGGTGCAGGTGGGAGGTCATCAATACCAAAATTTGTCATGATCCCCAACCTCAATATCTTATTCTAGAGTACACTCAGCCTCTGCAACATGGTAGAGGCCTGCAAACTTGGTGTAATCACTTAACTTCTGGGAAAGTTCTGCCATAATCTTTCCCATATTCTCTTCTTTCAAGTGTACATTCATTAAGCTTCTTCCACAATATAAGTTAACTCCGGCCTTGGAGGCAGAATGTTCCCAGGCCTGGAGATTTCTCGCATCATTTTCTCAATGGCTAACTTGGAGAAAGACTTGTTCATTGTAGTCATTCCTTTAGGTTTCCCATCTCTGTCACGTCCTACGAACTTGATAGGCCCCACTTCCTCTCCATACAAGTGTGTTTCAACAGCATTTGAGCCTACAACAAATGGCTTTTGATCCGCCCAAATTACTTCCACCTTGTTGTCATTCCACAAAATCATGCACTGGTGGAGTGATGAAGGAATGCACCAATTAGAATGGATCCAATCACGACCCAATAATGCATTGTAAGATGATGACGTATCAACCACAAAGAATGCGGCCATACACTCTTCAGTCCCAACCGTTAAAGATATGGGAAGAACGCCTTTAGTCTTCGTCACACCACCTGAAAAGTTAACAACTGTGACATCTGTAGGAATCAAGTCTTTCTTGGTCTTACCAAGTTTTTTCAAAGTGGAACTTGGAAAAATGTTTACTGTAGCCCCGTTGTCAATTAAAACCCTTGAGACTGGGCTCCCATCCATGTGCACATTGACATACAAAGGCCGGAGATGTTGGTTCATGGCCTTTGGAGGTTTCTCAAAAACTATGTTCTCCACTTTCTCGATCTCTCCGGTCTCCACTACTCTTTCTACCTCTTCGATTGAGCATGAGACCCCATCAATTGATTTTGAAGATTTCCCCTCAATCTCTTTTGCTTTCTCTGGAGGTTTCTCAAAAACTATGTTCTCCACTTTCTCGATCTCTCCGGTCTCCACTACTCCTTCTACCTCTTCGATTGAGCATGAGACCCCATTAATTGATTTTGAAGATTTCCCCTCAATCTCTTCTGCTTCCTTCTTTGGTTTGGCTTGGAAAGTAGTAGGTAGTATAATGGCCATGTTACAGTCCATTATAGGAGGTAATGAGCCAAACTGAAAGGAGAAATTGTTCGCAGAGTCCTTAGAACTGCAAATTTGACCTTCATTTGTTTGTTCGACCTTATCATCCTTCAAAACGGTCTCCTGTGTTAAAACCTATTCATTATCGATTCTTCTCAGCAATATGTTGAAAGGCCAGGGAATCTGAGGTCTGAAATATCGGGCAAGCCTATTGTATACCCGCCTTTGCGTCGGTATTTGTTTCGGCTGCACTGTCTAAAACTGAAAACAAACCGTGAATTTTCTCAATCTTACCATCTCTCTTGGTCACAACTCTTAGTACTTGTCTTTTATCATTAGCAATTGAGATTTTCAAGGTTTGGTCACCAATCTCGACCTTAGAATTCTTGACTCTGTAAGAAACATGTCTCTCCTCAGCTCTTTGTCGTTGTAAACGCCTCTTCGGAGATCTAGTCAAAGGTGCTAGAAATTTAGGATGTTGAAGCGGAATCCAAACCTCAGGTTTGGTTATTGGAGGCCTCAATGTTCTTGGCCTTTGAGACTGAGTAAACTCTATTTCTGACGTAGCTGTACTTCGAAAAGAAGGCTTTGGTCTCCATTCCCACCTGTTCTGAGGTTAAAAGTAAGGTCTGAATGTTAACACAAACCTTGGATTATAAATTGGTTGTCCCCCAGGTGCCTCGGTCTGTTGCCATGCAGGCCTGTCAAACTGCGGGCTTGGGAACCTTTGAATTTGATTACTGCAATGATTGCAAAGATTCTGAATTGGTTGAGCCCCGAAATCTCAAAAGTTTTGTTGATCAAAACGATACATTGGTCGTTGCCCCATCCTAGGCCTTCCAATAAAAGGTTTGACCTGCATTTTTTCATTCTGAGGCTGTGATCCCAAAGATCTGAGATCAGTTGTAGCTACTGCAATTTCTGCAACAGGAAAAGGATCAGTGTCGACTGCCATGGCTTCTTTTTCTTTTTTTAGGAATTTCAAAAGGCCGCGGTCTATACAACCCTGCAACATATGGCGAAATACAACACAATCATTAGTGCCATGTCTATTAGATGCATGCCATTTACAAAAATCTTCTCCATTATGCAAGGATGGTTTATGGCCATCTAAAAGTCTTATGAATTTCACAGCCAATAAGTGATCAAAGATATCCGAGGCCTTTGTGATATCAAATGAAAATTTCTTAGCTGTATCCATCATATTCTTTCTTCTAGTTGGGTTGATTGGTACTTCAACATTTTTTCTAATAAATGATTTGCAAACAATAGGTCTATTACCAATCATCTCAGCTAAATCGACATTGACATTGGGATCTCGAAAATAAGTCCCATAGGTGGAAGATGATCTTTGTGTTTCTTCTTTTAGCAATCTTTCATATCGAGCCGCACGGGTCCATAGTTCAAACAAGTCATCAAATTCCATACCTTCAAATTTCTTTCTTAGTTCTAGGCCTAGACCGTTTTGAGCCAATTTCACAAACTCTGGCTCAGGTAAGAAAACGGTATACCTATTCCTAGCTTTCTTGAATCTGCTAATGTACTGTTCGGCAGATTCGCCAGATAATTGTCTAAGTAACGAGAGGTCTGCCATTGTAACCTCGGGCTCCTGCCTATAAAATTGATTATGAAACTTTTCTTCTATTTGCCGCCAATTTACAACTGAATTAGGCGGCAGACTAATGTTCCATATAAATGCAACTCCAGTTAAAGAATTGCCAAATAGCCTCAACCTTAAGTTCTCATTAACTGAGGCCTCACCACACTGAATAGTAAAGTGGCTTATGTGTTCAACAGCAGATTGGCCACCTTCTCCAGTAAATAGAGTAAAATCAGGTACTTTGTAACCCTTAGGAAACTCATTATACCTATCAATCCATTCAGGGTAAGGTTTCCGATACACAGTTCTAGTCAGTCGCCTATGTGGTGTTTGGCCTACACATTCTTGGACTAAGGCCATTAATTCATTACGATCAACCGGCATATGGTCGGGATTATCACCCAAAGGTCAGGTTTTAGTTTGCCGGTCTTGAGATAAGACCAGGGATATATATAACTTACTTGACTGCCTCCCACTTTGCCCCTCGGGCATATGAGAATACTAGTATTGAGAATTAGGTCTGAACCTATCATCATCTTCATATGGCAGGCCATTAACATTTCCTTGTGTAAAACAAGTGGAGGCCTCCCCCCAAGTGTTTGAGTTCCCATTGGCTGTTTGCTAAGAGATTTGGTCATTGGGTCGGAACTATAGGCTCCTAAAGTCATTTTCCGACCATTATTTCCATTTCTAAGTGGTTGTGGAACATACGGTCGCTCGTCCTCAAGCATATGGACTGAATGATTAGTATGGCGCAAATGTTTCGTGCCATTTTTGTCACCATTGATATTTTGTCCTGCGGATTCATTTTCCACGGCCTGGTCTTTGTTAAAAGACTGTTCTTTAGATTTTTCAGTTGACTGGATATATTTTACTAGACAGGGATTTTCAAGACCATGACTAGACTGTGAATTGGCAGGTTTTGACGGAATTTCTTCTTGTCTTTGAGAACTTGCCTCAAGTGATTGTGCAATTTTCTCACAAGTTTCTAGTAAGGTTTGATGATGGTATAACATTTTTTCAATTTTGCCAAATAAGGTTTCTTGACGAATGACCTGTCGCTCTTCCATCTTGACCATGAGGTCTCGTACAGCCTGTACCATGTAGGTTGGTAACTTTCGTATGACCTTTGCCAGGTCTGCTGTAGCATTATCATCTCCTTGGGTTCGCTCAGTGTGCGATTCCCCAGTGTGGGTTGGATTAGTTTCTTTACTGATTGACCTAATGACTCTTTGTGGCATTCAACTATGGTCAGTCTATTGTCCCACCGGGCATGCCAAAATGGTGTTCCTCTAAAAATCTCTTCTCATGTGATATGTGTGTGCGCGAGCGTGCTAGGACTAATTAAAGTCCGGAGATCGTTGAACACGACCCCAAGCACCTTGCAAGGCAGGGAACTTAAGATATGGAATCTCAAGGCCTAGAAGGTCGCTATTTATACGATCAGTCGATTAACGGAAGTCAGGGGTGCTACTTCCCATAAGTCTTTTAAGTGAACGATTTATCCAAGAAATCAATATCAATGAATAAAAAGAAAGACATGAGAATGAAATCAAATTGAAATGAACTTAAATTTCATTGATGAAATTGAAATACTTACAAACGATAAGCTTACCAATCCCTTGTAGGTCATGATAGATGCTTGAACGAAAATGATGTTGGATGTAGAAATAAATACAAAACTAAACTAAATTAAAGACTTGAACGACATTGATTGAAAGAAAGAAAATTGCAAGGCATTTGATGCTTGTATTGTTGATTGTTGAAGTTGTTGGGGTTTGAAACGTTGCATTTCATCTTTATTTTATAGCTCCACGGTCTTTCAACTGCCATTGAGTAACTTCTCTGCCTGATCCTGGCCTTACCCATGATTTTATTATGCAGCTATCTCCCTTGGATATGGCCAACTCCTCTGGACGTGGGTAGAACATGGTTTCTCTCATATAACTTCCTCTTCAGCTGTAACTTGCCACGTGTCCTTTTAAATTATCTATTAATCCTTTGATTTAATTTGACCTTTATCCACTCCAGTCTTGTCATGTGTTCAATTCTCCTTCATTCTAATCTTCCTCTTTGTTTTAAACACTAATTAGCCACGTGTCCTATTTAAACTTGAACTCTTATCTAACTAAGCTCTACACATCAATCAACTCTCCTATTTTTAAGCTAGTTAAAATTCCCAAATTAATTCCACGTGGCCAAACATCATTGGCCAGTAATGTTTACCGTGAACACTACTAATCTAAATACAATTACTTCTTTTACAAATCATCTCAAACGCGCATCGTTGTTGTTGTTGTTTTTTTTATATCTGAGGGTCATTTAATCTTCGTATTATTTGCTTTTCCAAATATATTTCTTATTTGTTTCGCCATATTTTTTGTAATTGAGCAGTGTTGCGTGCTCTTCTCCGCTTCCTCACAGCTAAGAATGCATACTACTTAGTGATCAGGAGAGCCACGCTTGTGCGTTACATGTCGTGACAATTATTTCTTGACCGAGTAGCACTGCTGGCTGCATTTTACAAGAAGTGAAAAGGGTTCCATCTCAAGTAGAACAAACCTGCTTTTGAAAAACATTTTCTAGACCAACTAGGACAAATTTCTTCTGTTGAGTTAGGAAAGTAAGAGCATAAGGATAATTTGCTTTCAATTTATTTATTTACCAAGGGGGAGGAATATATTGGGAATGACTTTCAATAACATGAGAGTGAAAAGACGATGCATCCATGTTACCTTTTTAAAAGTGATATCTAGGACACTTATTGGGGTTACATATTACACTGCCAGTGCTATTTCATTTCTTCATTTTGTTACAATTTTACAGTTTGCAGGCATAGATATGAAAGGATTTTGGGTGGAGGTAGAGCTGAGGTTGAGGTCAAGAAGAGTGTTTGGCCCTGCCAACTATACAAAAGGCATGAAAATTAATGCTTTGAAGAGGCTTTGTGAATCTAAAATGATTTGTAATATATTCTCCTGAGCCTAAACAGAGAAATCGATCAGCTAGATGCACCAGAGAGTAAAAGTGGACTAATCTAAAAGGACTTGAAGAGATTTTTGTAGCTAGCTTTAGGGTCCGTTTGCATTAACTTCTCCTAGAATCACATTTGGAGCTTAAAATTTTAGTTGATCTAAGAGGAGGAATGATAATAACTTTTAAACAACTTGAAGGATGATAGGATGCAAGGAAAAATTTTCATACTAATAGTGATTGTGGCAAAAGTTAGGAGGCCCCAACTTTTAATGTGAATATTTTGAAAAACATTATTCAAACCACCCTAACTTTTGCCAAGGGGGAGGAATGTGGATACGAAAACCAGGAATTTCTTAGTGTCCTCTTGCTTCTTTGCTTAACCAAGCAAACAATCCTCCCTTGCATGCTTTTGGAGAACTATTTCTTCACTTATTTCTTTAAAATTATGTTCAAATCATGTTTTCACATATCAAAATATTCACATTAAAAGTTGGGGCCTCCTAACTTTTGCCACAATCACTATTAGTATGAAAATTTTGCCATGCATCCTATCATCCCTCAAGTTGTTTAAAAGTTATTATCATCCCTTATTTTACATCAAGAGAAATTTTAAGCTCCAAAAGTGATTCTAAGAAAAACTAATGCCAACGGCCCCTTAGTCATTCTTCTTTATACCGTAGCTATATAAGTGAAAGGCCATTCTATAGGAAAATTCCATTCATTCTCCCTTTTCGTCTTTCCTCTTTGTCCTCTCTAGTGCATTTGACCAACTTGAAATAGATATTTTGAGAAACCAACCGTTGGATTTGATGTTCCACTTATATTTATCATAAATGCAAAAAATCACATTGATTCAACGTTCAGTTTTTGCAATTTTGAAAAAAATTATTGAAAACAATGAAAAAATTAAACTGTCACAATCTACTTTTTGAAAAACCGACCGTTGGATCAATGTGATTTTTTCCATTCATGATATGTATAAGTGGAACATCAAATCCAACAGTCAGTTTTTCAAAATAAGTACTCTAGGTTGGTCAGATGCATGAAGAGAGAGGACGAAAAGGGATGACGTACGAATAGAATTATTGTTCTTTATAACCTAACCAAAACATCAAGTTGTAAGTACAGATCACACTAGAAGTTATTTACAACACCTTGTGGGATGGAAGTGCCATACATAAGTCCCAGTAGAATGGGTAAATTTTGTTATTATTTTATGATCTTTCCTTGAAGTTAAAGTGAATGCAGAGTAGCAGCACACTATTAATTGCCTCAAGGCAAGATTAGAAAGTTGAGACTTTTGCCTGATAACGTTACATAAAATGAATCAAATTATTATTTTGCGGACCGAGTCATTATTCGTCAAAACCACCCGTTCATGTCAAATGATTTACATTACCAAACAATTTCACATGATAACAAACATGCGTAAAATGATGAGGATTATATATATGAAAGAATTCCTACTTCCGAACCTCATTTTACACACAAACAAAAAAGAACTTGCATATACAAATCAAGAAGAGATTGAACTTGCCTCATTATGAACTTTATCAGGTGCATTCCACATCGTATATATAACCATAAGCACGATGAGAATCCTTCATTATAAAGGAACATAACCATAAACCTCATTATGAACTCTATTGTGCATTCCACATCACAATCAATTTTACAATTGATACCAAAGGAAATCCAGAGTGATCGAATGTATTTTCATCCATTCAACGAGTTTGGATCCTCTGCTTGGGCTTGAGTATGCTTGGCAGAGGATCCAGATCATAACACATCACCGGCCCAAGCGACAAAAAACCCAAGCAGAGGATCCTTGTCCGACCCAATGCACAATCAACCACAACAGTAGAATCCCCTTCCAATGCTAATTCCAAACAATAAACCTTCATGTAAAGCACAAGATTGCACCAGACATATGCTGCAAACACTTAGTGATACCAGCAATAAAACTGCCCTGCTCATTCCAGATATGAGATAACCACTCCAATGCTGACTGAATCCACATTGATTTTCACCCACGAGGGAGGAGGAGGTTTCCAAGAAAAGCCAATCTTCTTTCTCTCCGATTTATCTTTCCATGGATGAATTTCCCTGAAATAAATTATGTCCCCCACAAACTCAGTGACATCTATTTGAAACCAAGCTGCTTAAAATCATCGGATGAATTCACCATGGAGGAATTTACTTGGAATAAATTAGAACAATAGTATTAATTAATCAATACTCTCTAATTACATGTCTCCCTACAAGTCCCCTACACAAAAGCCAAAAGCATAACAATCTAACATCAATAGTGTAAGAATGTTGAAAAACTTCTTTAGTGGTGCATATTTGCATATTATATATAGGTAAAACAATGATGTATCAGATTCATTCAGCATGTTACAATGTAACTGTCTCCAATCTAGAAAGGTAAGACGAAGAGTACTAATGGTATGCAAAATAATTGTGAACAAACAGGGGTTTTTTCCATCTATCACATCATTATGACTTGATTCTATATCGACTCCAGATGAATGCTTTCAGCTATTTTGGTGTGTAAATTTGCCTCCTTGGCGCCACATGTCCTACACTATTTATCAAATATCAGAACCTGCACAAGCGCAATGCCATTCAAGATATACGTCCAATTCATTATAGTAATCATGGAGACCTTACAATCAAATAATCAATTTTCAATATTTTGAAATCGCTGCAGCACCCATTTTTCCAAAGCATAAAATAAATTGTCAACTGTTTGTATTCAAATCTTATAGTGTGATTACTTTCTTCTGTTGATCTTCTGTAAGTATTCATAAAATAAACATGCTGTGCCAAAATTTCATTTTCCATGTAGTTTCATTTCTATCTTTTATTTTATTTGTACAGTTCTTGAAATGTAGACCAAATGGAGGCTACTATTTTGTAAAAGAATGACGAGTAATGGAGATGAACATAAAAAAACTAAAAATGAAACATGTTATAAGTTTTATTTCTCTTTTCTCATCCGGCTCTGGAAAAGCTTGGTGTCAGAGGCTACAATGAGCCTATAACGTTTGTGATTCATTCT
Source organism: Hamamelis virginiana (assembly GCA_017140935.1). NCBI lineage: Eukaryota > Viridiplantae > Streptophyta > Magnoliopsida > Saxifragales > Hamamelidaceae > Hamamelis > Hamamelis virginiana. The sequence goes on along the minus strand of JAESVK010059617.1, from coordinate 88,338 downwards.
CAGCTGAGTTTCTATTCTAGATGTCATGTGTGGCTTTGATCTGATATTTTCCTGCACTAATATTGTGCTTAATTTATTCAAATCTAATCAAAACAAAGTGGAAGTGAGCTGTGACATCTGTGATATAATGATAACATTTTGGGCTGCCCAAAATGGCAGCAAGATGCAAAAAACCAAAAATTTCTCAATGGCCTTTTGCATTTAAACCTAATCATTTATACCATTTAATTAGGCAACAGGCTATTGTTCATAACACAACCAAACACATATATACTACACAAGCTGTGTGTACACAGAGGATAAATTACCAAAAAGATGAAATTAATCAAACAGCATGAGGCTGTGGCTTGGGAGATGTGATCGTGAAATACACACACACGACCCTGTAAAGAGAATAATACTAATTGGACACATAGCAGAGCCAAAAGTATGAATTTCTATCAAATCAATTGAGGTACTTGACCTAATTATAGTTCTACATCAACAGCAATGCGGCATAGTACAATATGCTACCTTTTGTCCCTTTATTTAGAAGGAGAAACGAAAAGAAAAACATATTGTGATCCACAAAAGCTCAAAACAATTCAAAATAATTATTTTACGCAATTCAACAATCACACATTATATTGAACAATAATTTGTAGATTAGTAATGACATTGATGATAGATCCATCATCAAATTGCATATGGATTTTGAGTAATTTAGTTAATATTTTTTTTAGCATCTAGGCTTCAAACTCTGATTAAGACATGAGTTTACTCTGTCCAATAACTCAATAAGCAATAATCAAGTTTAAACGCTAGCATAGGAAACACGTAAAACACAGATGATCATTAATTATGTGCGTCCTTAAGCAAGTATAGCACATGTAAATTGAAATATACATATTGTGGAACTGCTGAATGCAAGCTACAATCTTTCAAACATCACTGGCCATAAAAAACAATGATTAAAAAATTGTACAAAAAAAAGAAAAAGAAAGAAAGAAAAGAAACCTCAAAATTCTTGGGATAATTTCATATACAACACATGGTTTATTTATGCATTTAATCATTGAAAAAATTTAACTTACAGAGACTGGACCTCACATAGGAGGACTGAGCCCTAAAATCCTGAGCTTTACAAGGAGCCCCCTTTCAATTGATTGTGAGGAAATAGCAAGAAAGCCCAACATTGATTTCAGTTAAGGAACTGTAAAGGGTTTTTGGTTCTTCATTGTATTGACAAAAGACTAGAAGTCATAAAAACTTAAGAAAATAACGAGGAAAACAGGAAACTAAGCAGATGGTGATGGTATTACTAGAGAAATATTATTTAATTTACAAAAAGTAGAATAGGAAATGAATTTAGCAGCAACAAATTACTATCCACTACTTTGAAAACAAAGTAAATCAGCATCAATAATTGAAGAGAGAGAGAGAGAGAGAAAGAGAGAGAGAGATTCACGGAATCATGCTCAATCAGGCGAAAATTTTGAATTCTTTGAAGGATAAATTATCTTCGTATATGATGGAAGGTACATGTTGGACTTTGAAAGAATCCTTTCCTCCTCGAAGCCTATTCTTGAATTCTTCTGACATGCCTCCAATCTTCAATTCACGAAGGGTAGTGATGAATTTTAGTCCATCTGGAACCATCTTCAAGTTCTCACAATATGCAATTGTTAATTCACAGAGACAGTGCATGGTTTCTTCACCCACAAACCATTCCTCCAAGTTTACCAAATAGAAGAGTTTTAAAGATTTGAGTCGTGGAAAGCCTTTCGAAGAACAAACCATTTTCTTCCCAATGAATACATTCAACAGTGAAAGGATGGTTAAGTTTGGTAGCTTCTCCAGTGTCGCCATAGGGTCTTCCTTAAGGTTAGAGTTCTCAAAGTTTAGCTTAGTGAGGTTTGGAGGATATTCAAATCGGTGGAATTCTGGTAGCTTCACTATAGACCCTGCTAAATACAGTTTACAAAGGTTAGGACAACCAGAAAGTAGCCCTTGTAAATCAGTTTCCTCAGCAATAATATCAGAGAAGTCCCAAGAAAGTTCTAAAGAAAGAAGACAGTTTAAGGTGTCTGGTGATAATCTCTGAACTTCCACCAAGTCTTCAAGCCGCACCACCGATATTTGTAATTTTTTAAGCCCAGTCAATTTGGCCAGCTTCTTAACATCACACGTCAATGAACTAAAGCCTTTTAATGTCTGTAGGTCCCTAAAATTACCTAATTGCAATTTGCAAGAGTTCTTAGACTCATTCGGAAGATATAGATGTCTCAATTGTTCCATCTTCCGTATCACATTTGGTATCTGTATCTCAACTGGTAGAATTGTGCGGTCATAGTAGCAAATCCTTAAAATTAGGGTCTGTAAGCACCTCAATTTGCCAATAGATGATGGAAAATTCGTTGAAGGATAAAGTTGTAAACTCAAGTACCTCAAGTGAATTAAGTCTCCTATTGCACTTGTTAAGTCCACACAACATTGTTCCAGATCTAATATTTTAAGCAATTTGAAGTCACGGAACCTGGATTGCACTTCTTGCGAAATTATAATGAGATCCCTATGAGTGCTGAACAATGAAAGAGATCGGAGGTTAAGAGTTCTTTCTTGTTTGGGAAAAAACTTCAAATGTTGTTCACTTGAATAAACAGCAAGTCTATGTACTTGATGAATTGAAAAAAGAGATTCCCCTTCCTTTTTTCCATCTTGAAGATGAACAATCTGAAGAAAATTTTCTTTGTTTTGCTTTTGACAAGCATAGGTCTCGCATAAGATCGTGTATGCGACAAGTCTTGACTCTTCCAGTTGATCCCACTTCCTACTTGCACCATGCACCTATGCATCAACTCACTTAAGTATTGTTGTGCAATGTCCTCTCTTGTTTCTTCTCCCTCGACTTCACACTGTATTGATGACACTATGCCTTCTGCCACCCACATTCTAATCAACTTTTGTGTAGGTATTTCAAAGTCCTTTGGAAAATGAGCCAAATGAAGGAAGCAAGCTGTCAAATGGTATGGCAATTCATGGCAGCTTAAAGCCAAAACCTCAAATAATCCTGAATCTTGTTGCTCATAGCCTTTGGCTTTTCATAAGTTGGAACTGATATTTTCATGCACATTGTTCCATTCATTCAATGTGTGTTTTGTTGCCAAAACACCCCCAAGCACAATGATAGCCAATGGCAAACCTGCGCACTCTTTAGCCATTTTCCTCCCTAATTTTTCCACGTCTGTGTTATTTCTAAAGTCTGCAACCAAACAAAGGCGAATTAATAGTACATCTCGAAAAGACTAAATATAGATAAACAACTACTAAAGTGCACAAAATTAAGAAATAGAGGCTGATCATAATTAATTACTAAGTTAATACAGTAAAACGTATGAAAAAATATAGATAGAGTATTTACTAAATTACTAAATTAATATAGAGGCTGATCACCTGCCCCTATTTCCGTTTCCCATATAACTATATAAGCCTTAAGCCCTAACCCAGTTGAGTCTTTTCTGTTTTTAAAAAATGCTATGTAAGCTGAACGAATCTGATAAATTTATCAGATATACTTATTTTGCTAGCAAGTTTGTTACAATGGTAGACAAACAGAAGAGCCAAATGTTAAGGTGTTTGGGCTCGTTTAATTTTGTTAATGTAAGCTTGAGTTTGAGTTTGGGACAAGTCTAGTGGAAGGCATACGTAAGCTTAATAATCATTGCTTATGCTTGTCTTGAAAAATAAATGTGATAATTGGGTTTTAATTAAATAGACTACCTGGATCATCATGTTTTCCAGCTGGGAAGGCCTTCTTCAGTAATAACTTCAGACTCTCTTCTTCCTTTAGACACCGCTGTTCATGGAGAAAACTACTCGGAGCTACCTCTTTATTGCGTGCTGTGAGCAATACTTTGCTGCTCGCCCTTCCAACTGGGAATGCAGGATGTAAATCATGCCAAGCTTCAGCTGTCCAAATGTCATCAACGATCACCAAACATCTTTTCTCTTGTAGGACTTGACAAAGCTTCTCCGCTATTTCTTTGTCTCTCAACCTTTTAATTCTCTCTCTATCCGCATCAGATGCATATTCAAGTTTAAATAGAATTCCTTCCCAAACATCTCTTCTTTGGCATTGTTGAGATATGTAAGCCCACGCGAAGCCGTCAAAATGATGCCTAATACGACTGTGATGGAAAACCTTTTTAGCAAGAGTGGTCTTGCCCAGACCACCCATGCCACAAATAGAAACAACTCCATAGTTTTCCTGCTCATTCACCAGCTGTGCCACCAAAATCTCTACGTCTCTCTCCAACCCAACTGTATACTCTTCAATAACATGGCCATTGGATTGCCTCCTCTGCCGACGTTGAATCCCTTGCACAGAACTTGAGGCTTCACTCTCATGGCTTGTGATTGGTTGTATGCCATAAGTTTGCAAACTTCTTGTGAGGTTTGAGATCCTGGTTGTAATTTCCTCAATCTGGGAGCCAACCTTGTGAAGTTCTGCGGCCTCATCGAAGATACAAACACACCTTTTGAATGCATTTTGTATTCCTCCTCTTCTTCTGGATGCAATTTTGAGGGCGAAAGTTTGAATGACATTCTCGACCTTATAAGCAGCTTCTCTGATTTCTGAAACCAAAGTCTAAATTCTCTTATGTGTTCACGGTAAAAATTACCGGCCAATGATAATTGGCCACGTGGAATTAATTTGGGAATTTCAGCTAGCTTAAAAATAGGAGAGTTGGTTGATGTATAGAGCTAGCTAGCTAAAAAGAGTTCAGGTTTAATGAGACACATGGCTAATCAGTGTTTAAAGCTAGGCAACGTTTATTGAAGATCATGGATCAGCCACGACCAAAGAATGGAGCAGCATAGAGACGGTTATTGATCTTGGAGGAGTGGTTTTTCAGCCAGGGAGCTATAAAATGAAGATGAAAGGCAACGTTTCAAAGCCCCAACAACTTCAACAATCAAATACAAGCATTATACCTTGCAATTTTCAGTTTTCAAGCTTTCTTGTCTAAGTTTTCAATTCCATTTTCAGTTTTTAGCATTGTATTTAGTCATTTACGACTCAACATTTATCTTTTTAAGCATTCAAGCATTCAGTTATGGATTCTTCAATTTCGGTAAGTATATATTTTGTAAGTGTAGAAATTGAGAAAAGTATAAAACAATGTATTAAGAGTTTCAATGTACAATAAAGCCTTATATAGGCAAGAGACAGTATATGGTATATGTACTGTATACAGTAAATAGTAAATGTAAATAGTAAATATATACATTAACATCCCCCCTCAAACTCAAGGTGGTGGAAGAGAAACTAGCTTGAGTTTGTCAATCAGATCCTGAAAGCGTCCCAAAGGATGAGCCTTAGTGAAAAGATCTGCAATTTGATCCGTGGACGAAACAGGAAGAAGATGCACAGTTCTTTGGTCAATATGATGACGAACAAAGTGACAATCAATTTCAATTTGTTTAGTACGATCATGAAATACATCATTGTGCACAATCTGAATAGCACTTCGATTGTCACAGTATAAAGTAGTGGCAGAGGAATGGGAGACACCCATGGCTTCAAGTAACCAACGAAGCCAGATAAGCTCTTGAGTAGTGTCAGCAAGAGCACGATATTCAGCTTTAGTACTAGACCGAGCAATGACAGTTTGCTTCTTGCTGCGCCAGGAGATAAGAGAATCACCTAGAAAGAAACAGAAGCCAGTGGTAGAATGACGATCAGTAGGATCACCAGCCCAATCAGCATCCGAGTAAGCACATAATTCCAGAGAAGAGGTACCAGAGAAATGAAGACCATGAAACAATGTACCCTTGACATAGCGCACGATACGAAGAACAGCAGCAAAATAAGTGGAGCATGGAGCAGACATAAACTGACTAACAAGATGAACATCATATGCAAGATCTGGGCGTGTGACAGTAAGATAAATGAGGCTACCAACAAGTTGACGATAAAGTGTGGCATCGGGCAACAGATTGCCATCAAAAGGAGTAAGCCGAGCATTTGTCTCAAGAGGAGTAGCGACAGTTTTGGCATCAGTGAGGCCAGCTCTAGTGATAAGATCGGATGCATACTTGACTTGAGATAGATAGTAACCATGTAAACCAGAAGTGATCTCAAGACCAAGAAAATAACTAAGATTCCCAAGATCCTTCATCTCAAAATGCTGATGGAGAAAGGATTTGAGAGCTGAAATGCCATCAAGGTCATCGCCAGTAATAATCATGCCATCAACATAGAGAAGGAGAAGTGTAAGACCGTGATCTGTCTTATGAAGAAAGAAAGCTGAATCATATGGACAGGAGGTGAAGCCAAAATCTCCAATAACAGCACTAAACTTCGAAAACCATGCTCGAGGAGCCTGTTTCAACCCATAGATAGCACGATGAAGTTTACAGACCTTGTGTAGAGGATGATCATGTCCAGGTGGAGGGCTCATATAAACTTCTTCAGTAAGATCACCATGAAGGAAAGCATTCTTAACATCCATTTGAAACAGTTGCCAATGTTGAGTAGCAGCAATAGCAATCAAGCTGCGGACTGAGGTAATACGAGCCACAGGGGCAAAGGTTTCCTCATAGTCAATGCCATGCTCCTGAGTAAAGCCTTTAGCCACGAGACGAGCTTTGTAGCGCTCTATGGAACCATTAGAACGGGTCTTGATTTTGTACACCCATTTACAACCCACCACAAATTTACCCAAGGGAAGATCAACCAGATCCCAAGTATGAGTGTTGTGAAAAGCCTGCAATTCATCAGACATTGCTGCTTGCCACAAGGGATTAGAACAAGCTTCATGATATGTTTGAGGTTCATGATGAGAGAGGATAGTAGAAAAACAATGAAAATCACGAAGATGAGTAGGTGGTTCCCTTACCCGGGTAGAGCGACGAAGTGGAGGATCACTGTCAGGATCAAGAGGAATTGCTGAGTCAGGATCAGGATCCGCAGGCAATGTAGACGCCTCAGGAGAAGTTGTAAGTTGATCAGACCCTGTTGGAGAATCATCAGGAAATAAAGCAATAGATGAATTAGTGAAGAATGGTTCTGGATGAGCAGAAAAAGGTAAGTGGAATTGGGAAAGGGATGAAAACATTTTATGTTCCCAGAAAACCACATGACGAGAAATACGAAGACGTTTGGATAAAGGATCCCAACAACGATAACCTTTATGTTCTATCCCATAACCCAGAAAACAGCAAAGACGAGCTCGTGGTTCTAACTTGGTTCGTTCATGTGGCTGAAGAAGAACACAACAAGCAAACCAAAAACTCGAAGATTCTGATAGTCAGGAAGATGACCATAGAGACGCTCATAAGGAGATTGGTTCCCAGTGGTGGGGGAAGGAATATGATTGATGGAATGAGCGGCAGTAAGAGCAGCTTCTCCCCAAAGATGCTCTGGACAGGATGAAGAGATAAGAAGAGCTCGAGTAGTATCCAAAAGATGATGATGTTTGCGTTCAGCACGCCCATTTTGTTGGGAAGTGCCTGGACAAGATCGGTGGGGAAGAGTGCCATTGGCAAGAAGAAAGGAAAGAAACTCCGAGTCTCGATATTCCATGGCATTATCGGCACGAAAAACTTTGATATCACAAGAGAATTGAGTTTTGACCATTCGTGCAAAATCATAATACACCTGCTTGAGTTCAGAACGAGTATGCAGAAGATAAAGCCAAGTATAACGAGAATAATCATCAATAAAAATCACAAAATAACGTGATCCACCCATTGTTGAAGTGGGAGAAGGACCCCATATATCAGAGTGAACAAAATCAAAAGGTGCAGAAGAAATAGAGTCACTATTATTAAAAGGCAAAGCAGGTTGTTTATCAAGTTGACAAGATAAGCAATCTAAATGTTCATTACTAACTGAGCCCAAACAACTAGTAGAAATTAAAGACTTTAAACGACTAATAGAAACATGTCCAAGACAAGAATGCCATAAATGTAAAGAAGATGTAGAATGAGCAGGAGCAGCAATCTGCGGTGATGATGAAGTGGTGTGGAGATTGATGAGCTCAAACAGACGACCAACTTTACAGCCTATCCCAAGAGTCTGTCCATTCCGCGGATCCTGTACAACACAACCAGAACAAGAAAAAGTAACAGTGAGACCCAAATCACAGAGTTGACCCACAGAAAGAAGGTTCAAGGTTAGCTTAGGAATGAGATATGTGTCAGACAATGACAGTTGGGAATGAGAAACATGTCCTATATGATTTACATGCATTTAAGAACCATCGGCAGTGTGAATGACAGGAATATGAGAAGTAGATTGTTTAGTGGAGAAAATAGTAGGATCAGAAGTCATATGATTGCTACAGGCAGAATCAAATAACCAAGAAGAATTACCTGAGGGTGTAGCAGAGAGGGCAGTAGAGAGGGAAGTACCAGAATGTGAGACAACCTGTTAGAGAAAAGATACTAGATCAGCAACAGTGATAGGGGCTGTAGGATCCCGAGCAGAAGAATCCTCTGTGGCGGAAGCAACTGTAGAGTGGGAGGCTTGTCCTGAATTGCGGAATTGGTTGCCTCTAGAGTGGGTGAACTGTGGTTGGGTGGTAGGATTGGGATTGCGAGGACAGTCCCACTGATAGTGACCAGGCCCCTTTTTGCGACAAAACTTACAGATTCTGACTGGACAATTAAGAAGAGCATGTGTAGTCTCATGACAATATCGACAGGATTTCTGGCTAGAGTCCCGGGAGTCCCATTTCTGGCTAGAATCCCGTGAGTCCCGTCTGGAATGATGAGTAGCAAAGGCTGTGTCAGCAGATGGAAGTTTACCATCTGATTCCCCCCTAGTTTGTTGGGTAATTGGTACGGAGTCAGTGTAGGGAGAATGGGGAGGACCACGACGAGTCTCGTTAGAGATGAGCTTGGAAATAGCACTGTCCAAATTAGGTAAGGGTTCCTGATTAAGCAACTGAGCACGAACAGGTTCAAACTCATCTCGAAGAGCCATGAGAAAGTGAATCAAGCGGTCTTTCTCCCGAATAGAGTCATCGAGGGCCGCATCTTTCGGAGTGGACCATGAATGAGGGATATTGTCTAACTGATTCCAAATTCCATACATTTGAGAAGCAAAACTGTCAATAGACTGACCTGGAGCTTGATGCAAGCAATGGAGACTGGTCAAGAGCTGATAGAGGTGAGAGAGATCAGAAGTAGAATATCGGTATCGCAGAAAATCCCAAATCTCTTTAGCAGTCGTGAAGCGGGGAAATTGAGAATGAATAGATGGATCACAGGTGCAGTGAAACCATGACATGATCTGACTATTTTTACCAACCCAAGCTTCAAGGCGCTCAGAGAACTTGGACTCAAGCTCTGTTACATCTTGCACAGGTCTAACCGATTCTCCAGAAACATATTTCCAAAGGAGACGCCCTTTAAGGTAGAGTGACATAGCATGAGCCCTAATAAAGTAATTACGGCCATTGAGAGTTGTTGGAATGGGTTTAGAAACATCTAAGTCGGCCATTGCACTTGGAAGTAGCTAAAGGAGGTTTAATGGGACAAAACAGACCTCAAAAACGAATTTAGGACGGCGAAAAATGCTAGAAAGGTTGTGGGGGTCAAACTGTAATTTTTCAGAAATTTTGGGGCAGAATGGTAATTTTCCAGAAAAAGGTGGGGCAGAATGGTAATTTTCCAGAAAAGGGTGGGGCAGAATGGTAATTTGCAGGGAAGTTTGTGGAGCAAACTGTAAATGGCCAAATTTTTTTTTTTGGTCAACGGTCAACCGGGTCGGGTCAACGGGTCAAATCGGGTCGGGTCAACTGGTCAAACAGGGTCGGGTCAACGGGCTGCAGGGTCGGGTCAAACCGGTCGGGTCGGGTTGCTGACATGGCTTGAGCTGACGTGGCAGGTCCACGTGGCTGATGAGGTGGCGTGATAGGCTGATGTAGCTAAATACGTGGCTAGGGCTGACGTGGCTGAAATGAGTAGGGCTGACGTCAGCTGACGTCAGCGGCACGGGAAGCTGCTGCTGCGCGTAAAAGCGCGTGGACGGCGCGGTGAGAGTAGATCTGACGCGCGCCAATAGCGGTGGCGAGTGAGAGCGCGTGACGGCGAGTTTGTGGCTGTTTTCGGCGTGGTTTTGTAGATCGGGAAAAGACGAGTCTTTTGAGTGGCTGCTTGATGGGTTTGGGTGGCTGGAAGATTAAGTTTTATGCTTGGACAGATTGGACGGGGTCGATGGTGACGACAGTGGTCGTGACTGAGGCGGTGATGGCGGTTGATGACTGAGTTGAGCGGTTGGGACAGTGGTGGTGACTGAGGTCGGCGGTGGGGCAGTGGTGGTGACTGAAGCCGGCGGTGGGGCAGTGGTGGTAGGTTAGGATTCTTAGATATCAAGCTCTGATACCATGTAGAAATTGAGAAAAGTATAAAACAATGTATTAAGAGTTTCAATGTACAATAAAGCCTTATATAGGCAAGAGACAGTATATGGTATATGTACTATATACAGTAAATAGTAAATGTAAATAGTAAATATATACATTAACAGTAAGTATGTTATTTTCTTCAATGCAATGCAATTCCTTTTTAATTTAATTTCAATTCATGTTTCTTTCTTATTTAACATTGTTGATTTCTTGTTCTGAGCATTCAATTTCGAGACCCATAGGAAGTAGAACCCCTGATTTCCGATAATCGCCTGATCGTAAAAACAGTGACCTTCTAGGCCTTGAGATCCCCGATCTTAAGTTTTCCCTTGCCTAGACAGGTGCTTGGGGTCGTGTTCAAACGATCTCCGAACTTTAATTAGTCCTGGCACGCCCGCACAGCCACTTCACGTGAGAAGAGATTTTTAGCCGAACACTGGGTCTTGCCTTTTATCTGCGTCTTCTAAGAAGCCTTGCATAAACTGCAACTCGGTTTGCATCTGCTTGACTTTCCCACTAACCCCACTTAAGAAATTTGCTTCCTGGATGAGCAATTTACCAAGACTTTCCACAACAGATGATATTATAAACTCAGCCATCTTCTTTCACCAAAGAAGAAGAAAGTTTAAATGACGAAAGTCTCTCTTCACTTTGTATCAGTGACAATATATTTGGGAGCTAGAGGCGTTTTGACTACATGAGTTTCCTAGATATTGAGGCAAGAGGAGCATCACATGGTGTAATTAAAAAGTATTAGAGGCCAGAGGGGCATCACATGGCACATATCTCGGTTTCTTCATCATGCGCAATATTTCTTTAATGTTAATTTGTAGTGTGTTTTTATTTTATTTTATTGTCACTAGCTATATAGTACTTAAAATTAATCTTACCCTGTTTTCTTTCTTTTGTTTTGTTCCCCACTACTTAATTTAATAATTAACAATTGAGGAGGAATCTTGTTCTGAGTGTTCAAAAATCCAAATAGCACATGAAGTCTCTCAGGCAACACGTGTAGTAGTCTCTCAAACTAAAAAAAAAAAAAATGATACTTCATCCACCTATTTCATCCATCTTTTTGTGTGTCTGAATTTGCTCCCAAAATCAAACGGATTTAAGACTGTCCAAATGGGGTTTTGATTTGCTCCAAATTTGTACAGAATTTGGACATCCTAATGACCCGCAAGCGAATATCCTCATCCAACAGCTCAGTTTTGAGACACTTAAAAGCCCTTGCGTTTTGGATCTTCACTTAACACAAAGGACCATTTGGCCTGTGCATCCGCTAGTTTGGGGATTTAAAAAAAAAAAAAAAAATTCAAAATAAGCAAAATGCAAAAGAACCAACACAAGACAAGTTGCAAAGTTGAAATTCAAAATAAATATTGTATATATACAGTGATGCTAATATAAGGTTCATTTTGCGTTAGGTGACCTTCATAGGGCCAACTACAAAAAAAGTTCTGAAAAGCTGACTTGTGAGGGGCGTTACAGATGTCCTTCACCCAAATATCCCACCAGGTCGTCGGAAGGGAGAATGATGCCAAAGCCAGTGGGGATTCGGGATAGTCCCCACTCTCGATGCAGAATCGGGTCGTGACCGCCCTATTAACCGGTATGCTCTCGTCTGCCGAAGACTCAGTGTAGGGGTACATGGGAACATGGGTGAGTGATTTGATTGCTCTGCAATCATGCTTCGTTTTATAGCATTCAGAGGCTATTTTTGTACACTCTTACGTACATTTGAAGTGGTTTTTTTATCCATTGGTTTGTTGAAACCCATGGAAATATTATTTTCCTTGATTAACTGCTTGATTTGGCTTCTAATGTTGCGTACACTTGTTTTTTATTAGGTTTTTAGCTGATAAATATACTTAGTTGATAATTACGTATGCTCAAATAAAAGAGCATCGATTTGCTTCCATTAGTTCAAATTCAAAATCTTTCTTCTAAAAGTGAAAATTCTTCCATTTGTTCAAATTTAAAAGCTCTCTTCTAAAAGTGAAAATGCATGCTACTATGCTTCCCCCACCGCAAAATTTTCCAAATAATTGTGACTATTTCTCTCAGTTGAGACAACAAGTTTACAATAATATTACCCCACTAAGAGTTCTATAACCCCTAATATGACCATTGAAGGGATTCCCATTGATTTTCTATTGTTCAAGCCAACATATCAAATTTGGTAAGTTTCAAATTTTCAATGGCGATACCTTTTAGATCTTTCCTTGAAGATATGATGGATCCCATCCACTAGATTTAGGCATTTAGCCTGCTTAAAAGAAAATTTTGAATTATAAATCTATTAATCCATTTTTTAACACTAGCTAGTAATTGGCTAACACGTGTTAAGATAATTCTAAGGAACGTAAAACTTGGATTAAAGGAATAAAGAAGAGCTGTTAATGATTATGAATCCTAGAAATAAGGAATAAAATTAAAGGATTGATATACGAATGAGTGGGAAGGTATAATTATGATTATACTTGTATTTCTTAAATATCCAGGGCTGCCAGTTGTCAAGAAAAGAGATAGCAACAGAAGTTCGAAGTAGAGAAGGATTCTTTAGTTAATAACAAGGGTTATTCAACTGGAATAAGGATTCTCTATAATTGAAGAATAAAAGTTTTGCAAGGAAAGAAATATGTTGAATTCAAGTTCGAAGAGGAAGCTGAAGATGAATATTATAAATGTGGAATTCGGGCATACACAATAGCTTCATAGCTTTTTTCTTCTTCAAGAAAGGTATTTTGAGAGCTCTGCTGCCGCTGACCATCAAGGTTTCACAGTGGGGTATTATCGGATACTATTCAAAGCTCACAGTTAGGCAACACATGAAGTTCGAGGCACCTAGGGGAATAGCTGAAAGGAGTTCGAAGGCAATCAAGAAAAGTTTGAACCATCCTAGGAAGCAATTGAAGGGAATTCGAAGGCAATAAGAGAAAGTTCGGGTTCATCGAGAATTCGAGGGAGGCGGTTCTTTTCATCAAATTCATCTTGGAATCTATTCCAAGGGTCGAGACTTGCATCACTGCCTCGGGATCAAAACTTTTATTTCTTTTGTTAAGGTGACAGTTTATTATTATTCTCAAAGGGTTCGAGATTAGCTTGAACCGTACTAGCGATACTTTTACTAAGTTTTTATCATCAAGTTTATTTTTATTACTATTTTCGATTATTGTTTACTTGTGAGTGTTAAAAAGATTAATTAGCTTGACCTGTCTCCTTAAAAAGTCCTCTTAATTGAGGCATTTGAACCTCATCAACTGATTTTCACAACTTCGAGGAATTTGAACTACCTCACAGTGGTTCGAACTCCTAAATTTTTAAATTGGATCAACATTTTGGCACGCCCGGTGGACAAGTCAAGTATAATGGCTCCTAACACTAGAAGTAAGCAAGCTGAATCCTCATAGGCCAATAATGAAGTGGCCTTTGGGGCTGGTCTTGGGTATATATAGTGACTCAGAAACAGACTGCCCAGTGAAGGAAAATAATATTTTGACGAAGTTAGAAGCAATATTGCAACAAACAAATACAATATTGCAGCAAACAAATGCAAGACTCGAAGCTAGCACACAGCAAACAAATGCAAGATTAGAAGCTAGTGCACAACAAACAAATGAAGTGTTGCCATGATTGCTAGAGAAATCGGAACAACCTAGAGAGCCGACAAAGAATATACGGCCCTTGTTCGACACTTTCTCAAACAATATAGAAAATCAAAATAGAATTGACCTAGAAAGGGCATTAGAGCGACATACTGCAATGTTGCTGGATAGAATGTCTACTAGGATAGAAGAAACAACACAAAATCAAAGGGTTCGAAGAGTCGAACCAGAGGAAGAGAATACCCCTGAAACGAGAAGGCCAATTGAACATGGCCCAAGGATGAGAAAAAACAATCCTATAAGGTCCGCAGGGAATCACCAATACCCTGTAAAAGCAAATAGAGGTATGTGATTCGATCTCCCTTAGCCTCGAAGGGGACCAGTTAGAGGGAGGCTAGTTCCTATGAGAGATCCCATTGAAGAGTAAGAAGAGAGGGAGGATAAACATCGGCCTAAGAGGATGGATGATAGGAATAGAATAGTCGAAATCATCCAAGAAGTGGTAGGCCCTTTAGCTCGGGGGGTAACCTCTCCTGTTTGTAGAAAACCTTACCCAGAGTGGATAGATAGGGACTTCGAGTTCCCTAGAGGATTTAGAGTCACAGAATTCACCCTCTTTGCAGGGGATGGGTCACAGTCCACAATAGAACACATAGGTAGATTCACTGGACAATGCGGAGAAGTGGGAAATAATGGGTACCTCAAATTGAGGCTATTCACAAGCTCCCTCACTGGAATTGCTTTTTCTTGGTATATAAATCTACCTGGAGGGTCAGTTGCCAACTGGCAGTAACTTGAAGGGATGTTTCACGCCCAATTCCTTCGAACTGAGCTTGAAGTGACTATGGCTGATTTGGCCAGATTGAGGCAATCCCAAGAAGAGGATGTCTCTTAATATATCTATAGGTTCAAGAAACTTAAAAACAGATGTAGGGTAAATCTGCCTGAGGCTTAATTTGTTAAATTAGCCCAAAATGGCTTGACCTTCGAGCTCAGAAAAAAATTCGATGATGTAGACTTTAGAGATTTATTCGAACTAACTTCGAAGGTCTCTAGGTATGAGGCTCTACTACGGGAGGAAGCACAGAGGAGGAATTCTTTTTTTTTTTTTTTGTAAATAGCTGGTAGCCACACATAGCGGCCCCGGCCCAAATTTATTATAAAGCCCTCACTTAAGGTGAAGGAATACCGAGGATACATGCAAAGCAAATGAGAGATTACAAAAAAGCAAATAAAACCCTCCCAGAAACAAACCAATAACCTTAAAGAAATTAAACAAACTAAACAAGCCTATAAAAAAAGCAAGACTAAATAGGCCTATAAAATAAATAATCAATAAAATTCTAAACAAGCCTAAAAAACCACAATCAAAGAACATAATAAAAAAGGACATTAACCAAGATAAAACCAATAAAAATTAATGTCTAATAGCAGGTAAACCCGACTTATCAATACGAACAATACCTTGTAATAATCTTGGCAACTCTTGGAATTCTTCATAAATCACATTACTGCCACTTTCGCCTAGCTTAGCCAAGAAATTTGCCGCTTGGTTCCCCTCACGAAATTGATGAACAATCCGAACATTCATCCCATGCATCTCTTTAATACATTCATCCCAAAAGTCCCATAAATACCATAGAGTGCATTTACCTGCTCAAAACCAGTCCACAACAATTTTAGAGTCACTCAATAATTACATTAAAATAAAATAGCCTCTTACATAGCCGAATTCCATCATACAAACCCTTTAATTCTGCTCTATTATTAGAGCCAACACCATAGTGACTTGTGAATGCTCCTTTGAAATTTCCATTAGCATCCCTCAAAATACCCCCACCCCCTGAAGAACCTGGATTATTGCTAGCACTCCCATCACAATTAATTTTAACCCATCCACAAGGTGGTTTAACCCACCTCACTAACATGCATTTCCGGACAGCAACCCTGGGCGGCTCCAAGTTAAATTCATTCAACAGGTGAGTGTCCTGAGAAGTCAACTTTTTATGCACTTTCAATTCTGTTGCCAGAATTTTAAGCCATAGTTTCACCAACCTCCACACTTGCTCTGTATTAGCTTTCAACCCCTCCATTCTAGCTTTGCATCTATGGGTCCATAAACACCAAGTAATGATGCACGGAAGCATACCAGTTAGATTACCAGATAAAGAAACTTTCTTAGCCGAAATCATCCATGCCAAGATTCTTGCCATCCAAGTATCAAATAACAAACAAGGCACATCCAATAATTTACTTGCACGATCCCATATCTGAGTGGCAATTTGACCCGTGGCTAATACATGATCAATGGACTCCTTGGCTTGCGGACTACAGCAATCACACGCCGACGCAAGCGATATACCCTTATTTTGCACTCTCTCATCCATCGCAAGGCTATTAAACCAAGCTCTTCAGTTACATATAGATATTTTTTTTGGCAAAAACCTATTCCAGAACTAGTCATGCCACGACATTATATCCAATTTTTTCCGAAAAACTTTCCAAGCGGAAGCTGTAGTGAAATTGCCATCGGAAGATGGCTTCCATACACAAACATCCAAACCACCACGCCCACTAATTCTGGTCTGGATAATTTCTTCCTTGACCTCCTCCCCCACAAGGTCCTTCAAAATCTCAATATTCCAAGCTTTATCCACCCAACAATCTTTAATATGAAGTTTTTTATTAGAAATATCAGTAATCCTAACTGAAAGCGGTCCTGACGCCAACCATCTATCATACCAAAAGAATGAATTCCCACCCCTCAAGAGAACCTGGACATTCTCCATGACTTCCGGAACACTAGCCACAACTGATCTCCAAAAACGTGAATCAGAAGTCTTCATATCGCAAGACATAAGATGGCCGTCTCTTAGATACTTGGATTTAAAAAAATCTGCCCACAAGCCTTTAGACGTCAGCAGCCTGTATGCAAACATGTGGAGAGATTTCTGAACTTCTTGTAAATCTCTCACTCCCAAACCTCCCTCCTTAGCCGGCTTACATATTTTCGACCAAGCTCGCCAATGCAATTTCCTCTTTCCCTCCCCTACTTCCCAGAAAAAATTGGCCAAAATAGAATTTATCCGAGCTATAATAACCCGCGGGACATTAATTACTAAGAGAATGTGAATAGACATACTAGATAAATCATGCCACAATAATATCAATCGGGCACCTTGGGAAAGCAAACTACATTTCCAGCCCGCCACCTTTTTCCTGAACTTTTCAACAAGAGGCTCAACAATACGAGATAACAATCTGCCAGAAACCAGTGGAGCACCCAAGTAAGTCACCGAGAATTTTCCTTCCTTAAAACCTGTAATTCTCACCAAAACACGTTTCCGAGACGGATTAATAAACTTAGAAGGAAATAAAGCCGATTTTTCCACACTAATTTTCTGGCCCGACCATCTTTCATACATAGCAAGAGTGTCAACAAGCCCCTTCATAGACTTTTTTCCCACCATTAACAAAAATGAAAATATCATCAGCATATAGTAAATGAGAGATCAAAGGCGCCCCCATCGAAAGAGTGAATTTTCCAATCCGACCTACCTCAAAAATTTTTCTAAGTAACCTTGTCAATACTTCTTCCATAATAATGAACAAGTATGGTGATAAAGGAACCCTTGCCGTAAGCCCTAGGCTGATTGGAAAACATCTTTAAAAGTCCCATTCATCATCACAAAACCACGGAGACTTAACACATTGACTTATCAAATTACAGAACCAATTAGAAAAGCCAAATGTATGTAAAACCTCCAAAAGGAAACCCCAATGAACTCTATCGTATGCCTTGGCCATATCTATTTTCACCATCACATTACCACCCACAGTTTTCTTATGCAAGGAGTGAATCATTTCTTGTGCGAGCATTATATTTTCAAAAATGCTCCGTCCCAGAACAAAGGCACCTTGTTCATGCGAGACCAACTTATGAATCACCCGAGTCAAGCGGTTTACAATGATTTTTGAAAAAATCTTGTAAGCCACAGAACACAAACTGATAAGACGAAATTTATCAAAACTAGATGGATTAGGCACTTTAGGAATTAAAACAATGAAGGAAGACGAATAAAACCTGGGTAATGGCGACCCTCGGAAAAAATCTCTGGCAGTCTCAATAACATCTTCTTTAATGAAATTCCAATAATTCATATAAAAATTTGAGCCGAATCCGTCTGGTCCCGGACTACTTTGCTTGGGTATAGAAGATATTGCCTCTTTAACTTCCATCTCAGTCGGCTCTAGGCAATGATATTATTATCATTGAACGTAACAGTGTTGAGTGCGCAAAAGAGTCCCAAGCGTAGGATTCCAATGATTGTCAAGCAATAATCTAGGGAGTACCTAGGTCATATCCACAGGGAGTGGAATAGGCTCTAGTGAATCTTAGGTAA